>NW_025561904.1:0-10000 GCF_020424385.1 Procambarus clarkii | reverse complement strand
CCAGTCAAAAAGTTTTCCGTGACCAGAAACGTATGAATCCAAGCAGCCTATATTTAAGGTATCGAGGCCGTTACGTGGATAATGTTAACATTACTGTGTCTTAATTTGAACTAATACGAGGCACTTTTAACGGACTGATCGAATCCGTAAACAATCATGTGTCAAGATTCAACAAGCAGTTACGCATCTATTTACGAACCTGTACATTTTTTTCTCAATCTTAGGTGATCATTGTTTACATTAATAAACAGTTTACGAGCATCAAAACTTTCCAGCCAAATGTTATTGTTATAAACAGCCTCGTAGTGTTTCGGAGCACACAAACTGTTTCATATATGTAAACAAAGCCGCCAAAGATTGAGAAAAGGTGTACAGGAACCAGATTCACGAAGCAGTTACGCAAACACTTACGAACGTGTACATCTTTTCACTTTGACGACTTTGTTTACAATTATTAAACAGTTAATGAGCTCCGACGCACCAGGAGGCTGTATATAACAATAACACCAGTTGATTGGCAAGTTTTCATGCTTGTAAACTATTTAATAAATGTAAACAGAGCCCTCAAAAATTGAGGAAAGATGTACACGTTCGTAAGTACTTGCGTAACTGCTTCGTGAATCCGGGTCGTGGTGCAGTGAGAGGATGGGTTATCCCCTACTGAATCATTCTACACGGATTTTCAACCTGGGCCTTCGAATCCTTCCGCTAGGTACTGTCTTCACTGTATTTGAGGGAAGGGGGAGGCACAGCGGCCTTCCGTTATTGGGAGGGGAAAGGAGAGAGAGGGAGGGGAAAGGAGAGAGAGGGAGGGGAAAGCGGAGAGAGGTAGGGGAAGGGGAGAGAGGGAGGGGAAGAGCGGGTAGGGGGGTAGGGTATATTTCCAGTTTCTGTAAGATGATCAGGCACTGAGGAGGCATAAATTATGGAGACGGCCGCTTCATGCAGGGCTTTCTCCTCTTAACTCTCCTCTCCCGCGCGCTGACACTGTCGTCGTCCCCCGCTAGATGTCACTGCGAGCGCTGTATAACGTCCGCTCTTACCCCTGCAGTATTTATTATTCTTGCTCTTAACAATAATGTAAAACAATGACTTCTCCCGCTGACTTTATTAGTACTGCTTCACACGGATCCCGTCTTCGTTAGTCTCCGGTTTAAAATGTTTGGGAGTGTTTAGGGAGAGGTGTAAACAAGTATTTGGAGAGAGATAATAAAAGGTTTGTGCTGGTAAGATAAAAAGTTATACACATGATAATCACGTCTGGAAAATGAATGAAAAATGTTTGGGTAAAAAACAAAATATGTTTGGTGGACCAAACTCTCACAAGTCAAGCCTGGCCTCGGGCCGGGCTTGGGGAGTAGAAGAACTCCCAGAACCCCACCAAGCAGGTATCAACCAGGTATGTGGTCTCAAGACCATAAAATGTGCCACAAGGCAGCGGTGGGGAACACGAGCATTACCATAACAACAAACGTATGCACAAGCAAACCACAATAACCTAATATATAGGAACATATCAGTCATGCAATGGGATCGAACTCTCTCCTTCCTGGACTCCCCAATAAAGGTATACTATACAAAGAGGAGGAGGGGGGGATATTAGAAATAAAATAGAACAATGAAATACACATATGCACACAGAAATCACATATATATTATTGTAGTATAAAACAGGGGTAGTAATATCAGAATGTAGCTTCAGCAATACGACGTCCACTGTTATTCGCCCTTGTTATATTGAATATAACATCCAATGTTATATCTTGCCCTGGTTAAGCCCCATTTAGATTATGACAATGAATTTTGTTCATCTTACTTCAGAATGGATACATTGTCCCCTCAAAGTGCATAAAGCAGGATGACGAATTCCAAGAATTAGGAACATTCCCTATGAAGAGATGGAAAAAACCTTTACATTCTCAAGAATAAGAGCAAAGATTAAGAAGTGACGTAGTTGAAGTATACAAATGAATGAAGAATATAACAAAACAACGCAAAAACACTGAAAAAGAAAAATCTTATTGGTTCTTATTTACAATTATTACTTAACCTATCAATGGTATAGGTTAAGTAATAATTGTAATTAAGAAGCAATAAGATGCTTATCTTAACATACTAAGAAGGTTAGGTGAGGTCGGTATTTTCTATGAAGCTTTTCAAGGTAAACTAAAATATTTACAATCAATTAGTATGTCACATATGCACTTATTAAATAAGCCAATATTTACTATAAGCAAATGCGAGAACGGGTTGCAAGAAAAAGTACCGGTCTGGAAACCGGTTCCGGTTCCTCATTTATGGAACACAATACCGACAACCAGAATATAAATGGGATCCGCTGGATTGTTTCAAACGTAGGTTAAACACATTTGAACGAGTTTGACTGGTTACAAACATGAGCGTCTGTTCTTACGTTCTTATTAAACAGGAGCCAGATTCACGAAGCAGTTACGCAAGTACTTACGAACGTGTACCTCTTTCCTCAATCTTTGACGGCTTTGGTGACATTTATTAAACAGTTTACAAGCCTAAAAACTTCCATAATCAACTGTTGTTATTGTTATAAATCAACCCGTTCTCGCACTTGCTTATAGTCAATATTGGCTTATTTAATAAGTGCATATGTGACATACTAATTGATTGTGAATATTTTAGTTTACCTTGAAAAGCTTCATAGAAAACACCGACCTCACCTAACCTTCTTAGGTTAGCTTATCTTAAGTTAAGATAATCATCTTATTGCTTCTTAATTACAATTATTAGTTAACTTATACCGTTGATAGGTTAAGTAATAATTGTAAACAAAGCCGCCAAAGATTGAGAAAAGATGTACAGGTTCGTGCTTGCGTAACTGCTTCGTGAATCTGGCCCCCAGAAGTTGTGCAAAAGGGTCCCCCTGACTGCTGTTCCTGACCTTTCTCCAGTTGCTGTTACGACCGCGACTGTTGGCAAAACTGCTCAGCGCAATCCGCCGCTGCTGTTAACTATATTTATCGAGGCTATTTTGGCATGCTTCCCTCGACACTGCTGGGAACATGTTCGGTTATTAGAGCTTCCTGTAATTAGGACAAGAGCGTTTTTGAGATCATTGCTCTTTGTTTTATAACACCGATGTTTCCTGTCTAAACTCTTCTTCAGCTACTGCCACAATGCTCTGGCGACCTTTAATGTCTTCTTGGCCTCAAGTCATTTTCTTGAGAATATTTTGACCGCCGCAACGGAGATTTCTTTCCAAATTAGGTTATTAACACTTTATATCTATTTTTGTTGTGTGCGTGTGTGCGAGGGAGGGAGGGGGAGGGGGAGGGAGGGAGGGGAGGGAGGGGGGAGAGGGGGGGAGAGGGGGGGAGAGGGGGGGAGAGGGGGGGGAGAGGGGGGGGAGAGGAGGGGGGAGAGAGGGGGGGGAGAGGGGGGGGGGGAGGGGAGGAGAGAGAGAGAGAGAGAGAGAGAGAGAGAGAGAGAGAGAGAGAGAGAGAGAGAGAGAGAGAGAGAGAGAGAGAGAGAGAGAGAGAGAGAGAGAGAGAGAGAGAGCGAGAGAGAGCGAGAGAGAGCGAGAGCGAGAGCGAGAGAGAGCGAGAGAGAGCGAGAGAGAGCGAGAGAGAGCGAGAGAGAGCGAGAGAGAGCGAGAGAGAGCGAGAGAGAGCGAGAGAGAGCGAGAGAGAGCGAGAGCGAGAGCGAGAGAGAGAGAGAGAGAGAGAGAGAGAGAGAGAGAGAGAGAGCGAGAGCGAGAGCGAGAGAGATAACTAGCAAAAATCAGCAAGAAATGAAGAGAGAAGTAGAGTATAAGGCCGGGACGGACAGGTATCAAGTATTACATTACAGTAGGTCACATATGAATGATGAAGAATGCCTACTGACCCATACGAGGCAGCTCCTATGTATATCTACCTGAACCCGTTGATATACCTATCCTCCCCGTGCTGGGAATACTCCAGCGACCCCTCGCAGGCCTTCTATAGTAGTAGTAGGCATCCATCAGTCTCAGGAGACTATGGAGTTGCGCTCTGATGTCGGCCTGGTCTGGAGTGGCCTCACCAGGGCACAAAGCCAGGGTAGGTTGATTCGGGGGAGAAGCTGTTACCCAGGCAGCAGGTCCCCCCTCTCCACGGCGCTGAAAGTCTCCAATGGAAAGGCATACGCCAATACTTCTATACTACCCGGTAATTTGTTTCATCAATCAACAACAACTACTCGTTGTTGATTGAGAAGTGGTGTTACAATGAGGTCATTGGGAGCATACTTGGAGAGGGTGCTGGGAGTTCTTCTACTCCCCGAGCCCGGCCCGGCATGACGTGTGATAGATAACTTGCTCCAACAGGCTGTTGCATGCAGCTGCCCGCAGGCCCACATATCCACTACAACCCGGTTGGTCCGGCACGGGGAGAGGAATTACGCCGAGATCACGGGTGGGTGGAGGAGGGAAGACCAAAACACGTTAAGGATCAATACTGACAGCAGTAGTGATAATCCTCGCCCTTATCAAGTGTGACCTTCAACATGTAACAAAAATTGTTGGCTCCCGCACAAGGTGCCAGGATGTTGACCCAGTGATCACTAACGCACACACGCATTAACTAATGCCAACAGCCAGGAAGGAGGGAAAGGGGGAAGAGAGGGAGGAGAAGAAGGGAGGGGGTGAAGGCAAGAGGGAAGAGGAAGAAGGGAGGGGGTGAAATAACGACAACAAAGAAAGCAAGAACGGAATGTCTCTTAACATGAGTAAAGAAGTCAAACAATGAGATACAGCTTCCCTGACCTTGTGCCGTAATGTACAGGGAAGACAACTGATTAATTTAGAAATCCTTATTGGATTAACAACCCATTTTCTTCTTTAGTCAGACTAAGACGGAACCGCCACCTGCTTCAAGACGAAATAAAGTGGTGTTAAACCGTAGTTCAAGACAGACTAACTCTTGCCTCGTTTTCCTGCACTCGCAAAACTTCAGTCACAATAAATATTTTCAAACTTTATATAAAACCAGTTTTAATTACCAGTCTCTTAACATTCAATAAACATCAAAATAAAATGTAGCTTTAAAATTTAATTATTTTAAGATGTTTCGCCTGATCTTCAAGGTGGGAGACATCTTTATAAGCAACCCGTCTTCAGGGAGGGGGGGGGGGGGTACCCTCCATGTTATCACTACAAAACCACTATGTATTTAGTGCTAATATCTACTCCCTATCCATGGTTAGGTTAGGTTAGGTTAGGTTATTTTAGAATAGATTAGGTTAGGTTAGGTTAGGTTAGGTTAGGTTAGGTTAGGTTAGGTTAGGTTAGGTTAGGTTAGGTTTGCTTAAGTTAGGATAAAAAAATATTATTTTCAAACATGTGAAATATGAAATTTAAAATTTGTTTGAATTTTGTTCTAGTGAGGTCATGGTCAAGTCGCTCTACCGTCGCTTTAGCTGGACTGTAGAGTGACTGTCTTGCTTCATGCAGGTCGGCGTTCAATCCCCGACCGTCCAAGAGGTTGGGCACCATTTCTTCGCCCCCCCCCCCGTCCCATCACAAATCCTTATCGCGACCCCTTCCTAGTGCTATATAATCGTAATGGCTTGGCGATTTCCCCTGATACATCCCTCCCCCTCCCCAAGAATTTGAGATTTAAGAAAATGTACACCTCATATTTTATAGAAAATGAATTTACCATATACTTTTTTATAATTTAAATCGTAGATTTATAATACAATGCAGATATAATTTACAAATATTACCTGTTTAGGACAAATGTTCATTTCCCTGTAGAGTATTATTGCAACCGTAATATGGCTTCAGACCATTGCACACATCTAGAGAACTATCTAGGTGGTTTGAGAGGGCGGGAGTGTCTCGACCTTATTGGCACGTCACACAGGGAGACATCTTTATAAGGGAGCATAAGTTACTCCCCAACATTCGGAGTTACAGCCCCGCTCCTGTGCCAGGTAAGTCCACTACGGGCTCACCATAGCCCGTGCTACTTGGAACTTGTTCCGAGTAGTTGAATCTATAACAACAACAACAACAAATACTCCCCAAACCTCACTTATCATACTGTTACCCTTCCTTACCTTTCGATTCACGCGGCCCGGTCTCTGACCAGGATTATAAAGCATGGCTATTCGACGCGGCTGCTTGCAGCCTGACGTATGAACAAACAGCCTGGAAGATCAAGTATTCTTTGAAGCTTTTTTCAGTTTCTTTTAAACATGGTGAAAGATCGGCCACTTATGCTTCGTTATAAACTCTCCACCATTATAAAGGGGCTTATGGCGGTAACTCACTAAGGGAAGACTACTTCCCAGTGTCGGGGACAGGAAGCCTGTACAAAGGCTTATCCGGGTCCCCTTCCCCCACCCCCCCCCCATGCACAAAATTAACTATGGAAGGATACAACCCACAACAATTGTCTAACTACCGGGTTCCCATCTTATTAATTGAACAGATGTATTAGGTGAAAGGAAGCGCGCAAATCCATTCCTGTCCTGCCAGGAATGAACCTAGGTCTCTCGATTGCGAGTCGAGGACGTAGACCACTGAGCCATATGACTAATAAAAGACTCACTGTGACCTCCTCAGACTGGACACCAGGACCGGAGCAGCATTACCAACCTGTCGAGGGAAAAGAACAATGCCACATTAGAAGAGTACAGGGGTTTATAATACAATACAGATATAACTGCCACATTAGAAGAGTACAGGGGTTTATAATACAATACAGATATAACTGCCACATTAGAAGAGTATAGGGGGTTTATAATACAATACTAATAGGCAGTGATATAACTGCCACATTAGAAGATATAATTGTCACATTAGACAGCATTACCAACCTGTAACATTGTGATAACAATGTTTACCAACACGGTAGACACTGTGATAACAAATTGTGCAATAACACAACTCAAAAAAGTCACTATTTTTGCCGATAATAAATGAGGAAGATCATGGGAATAATGATAGTGATGATTGGAAATGTTGATATTGGTACTAATTATGGCTGAGCAGAGGATAAGGATAGAAATGATTCTAGGTATAGCCATCTCAAACTCCAACACAGTGCTCGGTTACAACTTCAACAGGCTACTAAACTCCTCCCAGTACGTATCCCAGAAGACAGCAATGGCCCGGGGTTCACTGGCGAGGCTCTTCTGCTTCAAGCAAGCCCCATCCCACATCAAGCTCCACCTGTACAGAATGATCATAAGGCCTAGCCTGGAATACCCTTACGTCCCCCTGAACCTCACCAACAACACCAACATGCTGAAGATCCAACGAGTACAAAACAAAGCACTTCGCTTTGCGGAGGGCCTGACTCTGAGGGACAGGGTAAGAACTGACCAAATCCATGAGGTGCTCAACATGAAGCCAATGAACATGAGGCTCAGCTACCTGGCCAGAAGACAGCTGTACCGCATGAAGAACATGTATGTCCCAGACCCAGAAGATCCCTACGTAGCAGAAAACACCACCAGCGACTACGAGATCCACGAACCACCACACAGAACCACAAGAATCACTCTCCAACAAAAAGTGATCAGACACATCCATGATGAGGCCTTCCCAAGACCTCAAATACTAAGCGGCCTGCCAGACGACCCAGATGAGTGGCCCATCCCGGACCCCATCTACACCAAATGAAGAATAAAGAAAAAAATAATAAAAAAAAAATATAAATACAATAAAAATAAATAAATAAATAAAACTCCTACAAAAAAAAAAAAAACTTTGTCGTGGCATGAGAAGTGTAACTACCCTGATGTTGCTAAGATTAGCCTCCTTCAGCCAACTCCATCGGCTCTAGTGCTTCAGGACACCAACAAGGTCACAAACACTAGCCCCCCCCCCCAGCCAATGTACTGACAACCCAACATACGCAAACAAACAACACATACAAAAATGTCAACCCATGGTGGACAGGCCACCCAACTTTCAAACCTCCTCTCTCTCTTCACCCGCATCCTCTTCCTGAATTTCATCTCCCCATCCCTCTACCTCCCCCATCCTTTCCAATCCCTTTGGACATCAAAGCTAAATTCTAGGGACAGTGTCGATGGGGACGACAAAGACGAATGACAAATTTTAGTAGAAAACTAAACAAATGATATAAAATCCCGAGAATTTATATAATTACTTTTACATATCTGATTTCCCCTAATAGGGACCGAGGAGTTGGTGGGGGGGAGGGGAGGGTAAATTGGTCACAGGTGAACATGAGAGGTGGACCGAACGAAGGTTGTGACCGTAGTAACAGGTCACGATCATAGTAGCAGGCGGCGTGACACTGGATTATAAAGCACATGCAAATTATATCGCATTTAAAAAAAACTTTCTGAGTGAAGCCCAAGAACATAGTATACCATATAAACTGCATCCCAAAATTATGACACAACACAGTTAACCTCGACAACCTTGTGGTGGTTCCGCGGATCAACGTCCCCTCGGCCCGGTCTCTGACCAGGCGTTCTATCTCAGCATAAAGAGTTCTCTCTCAGCGTACCTATTGCAGCTCGGCATTTCAACGGGGACTAAACAAATTAACAGGAAAAAAGATATGAACAAATGAAAGAACAATGAAGGGGATCGCTCTAGAAAACTTCAATCTGGAACAAAATGATCTAGATTCACGTCAGGGTTTTACTGCTGCTGTTTAACAAGTTATTTTCCATATTGAGTCAAAATTGCGATATTTCTGCACATTTGTAACATTTAGAGCTGGTCGACTGTAATATTACGACCTTTGGAATCTTATGTCCGATCATTCCAGCCTTTGAACCCTCCCCCCCCCACTCTCGATATTTCGAACTCTAAGAGACTTCGCACCAAGGTATTTGAGATCCAGACATTCAGCCCATCTTCTAAACAAAGGCCAAAGTCAATTCCATGTACCCGCCAAACCCCCTGTTTATGAATGAAAAACGGTTTACACACAACTCACAACTGATGACGTTCGAACACTTCCGGAACAAGTGCTTCGCCGACGACTTTTGTTCGAACCACAACGCTGTAAATGCTTCACCCACGTACTACAAATACAAATAATCGCCAACAGAATCTAAACACCTAACCTAACCAGTGCCTAAATATGTACACTATGCTAATATATAATAATATTAATTTATATTTGAGAAAAGTTCTGTTTTAAATGTACAGAATGTCAAAATTGATGAATGTGTCTTTGGGGGTCACCCGCTGGATAGAATAGACTTGGTCTTAGGACGGGTTATCTTGAGGTTATCTTGAGATGATTTCGTGGCTTTAGTGTCCCCGCGGCCCGGTCCTCGACCAGGCCTCCACCCCCAGGAAGCAGCCCGTGACAGCTGACTAACACCCAGATACCTATTTTACTGCTAGGTAACAGAGGCATAGGGTGAAAGAAACTCTGCCCATTGTTTTTCGCCGGCGCCCGGGATCGAATCCGGGACCACAGGATCACAAGTCCAGTGTGCTGTCTGCTCCGCCGACCGGCTCCCGACCGAGTTGAGACGTTACGCCCAACGACAATCGAAACTCAGCCACTCAAGGTGCTGAGACCTGGGAGTCAGATCTTACATAAGCCGAGAATAGGAACTTACACTAGACCTGGAAATTGGGGACCCAGCCATCCCCCCCCCCCCTCCCCAAGACACACACATACACACACACAGGGGCCTTGCGACTGAGTGGACAGCACTCTGGGGTTGTATTCCTAAGGGCTTGGGTTCGATCCCCGGCAGAGGCAGAAACAAGTGGGCTGAGTTTCTTTCACCCTCATGCCCCCTGTTCACCTAGCAGTAAATAGGTACCTGGGAGTTAGACAGCTGCTACGGGCTGCATCCTGAGGACAAGTGTGTGTGCGTGTGTAGATATAAATATATATGTAGTAGACATAGAGGAAAAAAAAAAGATCGGGTAGAAAAGCGGGGTCGCAGAATCGAGCTAACAGCTCGAGTCTGCAGGCACAAATAGTAGATTACACACACAAGCACGAAATACTTCTCTCCCAAACATCCACTCCACCTTTGCAGCCTCCTCAAT
>NW_025561903.1:55000-58593 GCF_020424385.1 Procambarus clarkii | reverse complement strand
AAGTTCTTTCTGGCGTCCTTGTGACTCATTTTGTTTTCAGTTTCCAATTATGCCGTCTCGTTCTACTGCTTCTTAATTTGAACCTTGCTTCTATATCTACTTTGTAAGTCCCACTTCGTATCTTGTATGTCAATAACATGTCTGCCCTATTCCTTCTTTCCTACAGTGTAGATAGGTCCAGTTCCCTCAGTCTTTCTTCATAGCTCAGTCTCCTTGGTTCAGGAGAGAGATAGAAACTCCATTTCTATCCACCGGTTGTTTAAAGCAGTGACTCCTGTCCTACCAACCACTTGGACTAGACGGTTCAGCGACGGTCTCGCTTCATGCAGGTCGGCGTTCAATCCCCCCTACCGTCCAAGTGGTTGGGCACCATTCCTCTCCCCCATCCTCCGTCCTATCCAAAATCCTTATCCTGACCCCTTCCTAGTGCTGTATAGTCGTAATTGCTTGGCGCTTTCTCCTCCTAGTTCCCTTCCCTTCCTCTCCTATTTTCCCACAGTCTCCGTGGTGTAGTGGTAAGACACTCGCCTGGCGTTCCGCGAGCGCTATGTCATGGGTTCGTATCCTGGCCGGGAAGGATTTACTGGGCGCAATTCCTTAACTGTAGCCTCTGTTAACGCAACAGTAAAATGTGTACTTGGATGAAAAAACGATTCTTCGCGGCAGGGGATCGTATTCCAGGGACCTGCCCGAAACGCTACGCGTACTAGTGGCTGTACAAGAATGTAACAATTCTTGTATATATCCCCCCCCCCCATCATAACTAGTTTTAAAATTATGAATAGAGTTTGCTCCCACAATCTGCTTCTTTAGTTCATTCCTTTTCTCCCACTACTCTCACGCTAAAAGAAAACTTTCTAACATCTCTGTGACTTATCTGAGTTTCCAGCTTTCACCCATGTTCCCTTGTTAGTATTCAGTGCGAACATTTCGTCTATTTCCACTCTGTCAGTTCCCTTAAGTATTTTATATATTTCTATCATATCTCCCCGCTCTCATTTTTTCTAGCGTCGTCAGGTTCAGTTCCTTCAGTCGCTCTTCATACCCCATCATTCGTAACTCTGTGACGATCCTTGTTGCAAGTTTCTGAATCTTTTTCAGTTTCCTTATGCGTTTCTTCAGGTGGGGGGGGGCTCCATGCTGGGGCTATTCTAAGACTGGTCTCACATAGGCAGTGTAAAGCGCCCTAAATGCCTCCTTACTTAGGTTTCTAAATGACGATCTAACTTTTGCCAGTGTAGAGCATGCTGCTGTCGTTATCCTATTTATATGTGCCTCAGGAGTTAGATTAGGTGTTACGTCCATTCCCAGGTCTTTTTCTCGAATCGTTACAGGTAGGCAGTTCCCCATCATTGTGTACTGTCCCTTTGGTCTCCTGTCACCTAATTCAATTTCCATAACTTTACACTTGCTCGTGTTGTACTCCAGTAGCCATTTCTCTGACCAACTCTGCAACCTGTTCAAGTCCTCTTGGAGTATCCTACAATCCTCATCCGTCACAACTCGTCTCATTAATTTCGCGTCATCTGCGAACATCGACATATAGGACTCAACTCGTTTAAACATGTCGTTCACGTATATTACAAATAGAATTGGTCACAGCACCGATTGTTGAGGTACTCCACTCGTTTCTGCCCGCGAGTGGAGTACTGACTTTCCCGTCCTCTTACAAATTACGTCGCTTTTCGCTCGTATGCGCTACGGCAAACAACGTACGAAATTTGAAAATGAAAAATAATTGAAAATCATTTTTTCCCCGAAGCTGCACGTTAAGGGTCTTCAGGTAGGTTAGGAGGGGAAGAAGTTCTTCTAAGGTTTCAAAACGTCTTGAAAATTGTTAATTGAAAGTTTCCTCGCCTAACAGAGTGAGCCAGAGGACTCAAAACAGAAAACGGGACCGTACGTCACTTTCGTGAGCCGATTTCATTTCACATTATGCCCATTTTTAGCCGGAGTGCGCATACGAGCGAACAGCGACGTAGTTTGTAAGAGGATGAGTTGGACTGTTACTCTCTGGCTCTGCCTGTTAAGTAATTCTTTACCCAAGCTAGGGCTTTTCCGCTTACTCCCTCTGCCTCTCAAGTTTCAATAGCAGTCTCCTGTGCGGTACTGTGTCGAAGGCTTTTTGGCAGTCCAGAAATATGTAGTCTGCCCATCCTTTTCTGTCCTGTCTTATTCTTGTTGCTTTATCATAGAAGTCCAGGTTTGTTAGGCATGATTTGCCTTCTCTGAACCCATGTTGGTCATTGTTTACATGTCTAATGTTCTTTAGGTGTGTAACCAGCCTGTCAGTGATACAGGTCTGTTGTTAAATGCCTCTTTCCCTATCTTCGTTTTTGAAAATTGGTACAACATTTGCCTTCCTCCAGCAACTGGGCAACTCTCCCTTCGTAAGTGAATCATTATAGATCCTTGCTAGAGGTACGCTGAGGGCCTGCGCTGCCTCTTTTAGTATCCACGGTGATACATTGTCTGGTCCAACTGCTTTAGTTTCATCCAGTGTTAGCCGTTTCATTACCTCCTCTACTGTCACTTCTATATCCGTTAGTCTCTCAGCTAGGATTATGTCCTCTTCTAACAATGGGAGCTGCTCAAGCTCGTTGTGAACACTCCATGTTCACAACAATATCACCTATGCCGTTATTTTATCGATATCACCTATGTGTTATTTTCACACACATGAAAACTGGCATTCAGTGCCTCGCAGATTTCCATGTCGCTTTCTGTACATGCCCCCTCTGTGTTCTTTAGTCTTGTCACTTGGTCGTTCGCCGACATTTTCCTTCTTATGTGACTATATAGTAATTTAGGTTGCTTTTTCGCTTTGATCGCAATATTGTTCTCAAAATATCTTTCCGATACTCTCCTTACGTGAATGCATCCCATTTGTTAACCACTCAGACACTGAAAAGGTTCTTTATAATGGCTTTATGGTTCATTTGGGTACTCGGTGTCCGCCTGTGTCCCCCTGTGTGTGTTCCACCTGTGTTAAATAATCTGGCTTTATCTACCGTAGTCAGGGAGTCGGTGGCTGACTGGACAAAACACTGGACGCGTGATCCTGTGGTCCCGAGTTTGATCCCGGGCGCCGGCGATAAACAATGGGCAGAGTTTCTTTCACCATGATGCCCCTGTTACCTAGCAGTAAATAGGTACCTGGGAGTTAGTCAGCTGTCACGGGCTGCTTCCTGGGGTGTATGTGTGTTTTTGTGGTGTGGACAAAAACGTAGTTAGTAACAGTTGATCGACAGTTGAGAGGCGGGCCGAAAGAGCAGAGCTCAACCCCCGCAAGCACAACTAGGTGAATATACACACACACACACACACACACACACACACACACACACACACACACACACACACACACACATGTACACAACACACACACATGTACACAACACACACACGCGCGTGTGTGTGTTGTGTACATGTGTGCACGTGCGCACTCACTTTACTGTGCTTACAGTGATTGAGTTTCAGGTATTTAGGCCCGGCTCTCTAATTTCTATTAACTGGTGTACAGGTTCTCGAGCTAATTGGGCTTTGAACATTACTACACCTATAATAGTGTCTGTTTGTCCAAAGCAAACGTC
>NW_025561903.1:0-50000 GCF_020424385.1 Procambarus clarkii | reverse complement strand
GTGTGTGTGTGTGGGTGGTGGGTGTGTGTGTGTGTGTGTGTGTGTAGTGTTGGGTGGGTGGGCGTGTGTGTGTGTGTGTGTAGTGTTGGGTGGGTGGGCGTGTGTGTGTGTGTGTGTAGTGTTGGGTGGGTGGGCGTGTGTGTGTGTGTGTGTGTGTAGTGTTGGGTGGGTGGGCGTGTGTGTGTGTGTGTGTGGGTAGGTGGGCGTGTGTGTGTGTGTGTGTGGGTGGGCGTGTGTGTGTGTGTGTAGTGTGGCGGGTGGGTGTGTGTGTGTGTGTAGTGTTGGGTGGGTGGGCGTGTGTGTGTGTGTGTAGTGTTGGGTGGTGGGCGTGGGTGTGTGTGTGTGTGTGTGGGGTGGGTGTGTGTGTGTGTGGGCGTGTAGTGAGTGTGTGGGGTGTAGTGTGTGTATGTGGGCGTGTAGTGTGTGTATGTGGGCGTGTAGTGTGTGTGGGCGTGTAGTGTGTGTATGTGGGCGTGTAGTGTGTGTATGTGGGCGTGTAGTGTGTGTATGTGGGCGTGTAGTGTGTGTATGTGGGCGTGTAGTGTGTGTATGTGGGCGTGTAGTGAGTGTGGGCGTGTAGTGAGTGTGGGCGTGTAGTGAGTGTGGGCGTGTAGTGAGTGTGGGCGTGGTGACCCTGTAGGTGGGCGTGTGTGTGTGTGACCCTGTAGGTGGGCGTGTGTGTGTGTGACCCTGTAGGTGGGCGTGTGTGTGTGACCCTGTAGGTGGGCGTGTGTGTGTGTGACCCTGTAGGTGGGCGTGTGTGTGTGTGACCCTGTGGGTGGGTGGGCGTGTGTGTGTGTGTGACCCTGTAGGTGGGCGTGTGTGTGACCCATTTTACATCCTATTGCTTCTCTAAACTGTTAACGATTAGATTTTGTTCAACATTCAAGCTATACACGATGAGCTTGTATTTAGTTCACATGATGTTAGAGGTTCAAGTATACATATGGCACAGTATGACAGTGCTGCATCATACAGTACACACTGTGTATGGCACTGTAAGTGTGTAGGTTTCTTCATAATGACTACACAAGTGGTCGCTGTATTTGCATATATATTGAACTTATTTTATGCTCTGCTTGCCACTCTGGAAAACAAATTGACTTTCGATGTGTTTAGGAATTCTTAATTAAACTCGTCGCTTTGTTGAAAATCCGGCAAAGATGCATATAACTTTTGTTTTATGTTGTAGTGAGTCGTGCACGTGAGCGTGCACGTGAGCGTGCGCGTGCACACTGGCGTGAACGCTGCTTAAATGAACCACTGGAGACTGGTATAGGCTGACTTCATCCACAGTTAAAAAAAAATATTAGTCTTAGAAGATATGGAGTATTTGTATTAGAATCCTTTTAGCTATTTTCCTGTCCTGTCAGCAAAACAAACACGCACGCGCGCGCGCGCGCACACAAACACACACACACACACACACACACACACACACACACACACACACACACACACACACACACACGCGCACACACACACACACACACACACACACACACACACACACACACACACACACACACACACACACACACACAAGGAGGAAAAGACTGAGGGGAAAAGTTGACAGACTTGAAAAAAGAGAGGCAGGACACACAGAAAATGATAATAAGGTATGTGAAAAACGTAACTAATGCTTTCAGGAAATATTCAAGCTAGAATCTGATTTGCCACTAGAGCTTAGAAACCCATATATATTATATATATATATATATATATATATATATATATATATATATATATATATATATATTATATATAATATATGTAGTACCTAGTAGCCAGAACGCACTTCTCAGCCTACCATGCAAGGCCCGATTTGCCTAATAAGCCAAGTTTTCATGAATTAATGTTTTTTCGACGCTACCTAACCTACCTAACCTAACCTAACCTAACCTTTTTCGGCTACCTAACCGAACCTAACCTATAAATATAGGTCAGGTTAGGTTAGGTAGGGTTGGTTAGGTTCGGTCATATATCTACGTTAATTTTAACTCCAATAAAAAAAAATTGACGTCATACGTAGTGAAATGGGCAGCTTAATCATTTCATAAGAAAAAATTAAGAGAAAATATATTAATTAAAGAAAACTTGGCTTATTTGGCAAATCGGGCCGTGCATAGTAGGCTGAAAAGTGAGTTCTGGCTACTAGGTACGACATATATATATATATATATATATATATATATATATATATATATATATATATATATATATATATATATATATGTCGTACCTAGTAGCCAGAACGCACTTCTCAGCCTACTATGCAAGGCCCGATTTGCCTAATAAGCCAAGTTTTCCTGAATTAATATATTTTCTCTAATTTTTTTCTTATGAAATGATAAAGCTACCCATTTCATTATGTATGAGGTCAATTTTTTTTATTGGAGTTAAAATTAATGTAGATATATGACCGAACCTAACCAACCCTACCTAACCTAACCTAACCTATCTTTTTAGGTTAGGTTAGGTAGCCGAAAAAGTTAGGTTAGGTTAGGTTAGGTAGGTTAGGTAGTCGAAAAACAATTAATTCATGAAAACTTGGCTTATTAGGCAAATCGGGCCTTGCATAGTAGGCTGAGAAGTGAGTTCTGGCTACTAGGTACGACATATATATATATATATATATTATATATATATATATATATATATATATATATATTATTATATATGACCGAAAAAGTAAGATTAATAATTCTAACACGAATTTTCTCAATCTTTCGTACATTACGCTTCACTGTTGGAGGTAAATTGAAAAATCACTTCTCCAAAGTTCATTTTTATTTCTAGTCTGACGCGACACGGGCGCGTTTCGTAAAACTTATTACATTTTCAAAGACTTTAGGTCACAAATACACAAACTGATTAGAACTTACGTATCTCCGATTTTATATCTACATTTGAGTGAGGTGGAAGGGGTGATGTGGCATTAACACAAGACAGAACAAAATGTGGTATGGGTATTAATAGGGTATTAATTTCATCGACACAAGACAGACAGAAACAATCGATGAGTGTTTGTAAACCGGCCATATACTGCAGGTATGTTTGACGACATTTTTACACAGGTACCTGATGTCAGACATCTGCAGGAGCTGAAGGAGGCATTTGAGCAGAGTTCCGTGCTGCGTTTCACTTACGAGACGGAAAAGGATGGGAAGCTGCCTTTTCTAGATGTAACAGTCATGGAAAAGGGCGGAGGTTTCCACACTGCAGTCTACACTAAGGAAACAAACATAGGAATGTGCCTAAATGCCAACAGCGACTGCCCTGACAGGTACAAGAGGAGTGTTGTTAACGCATACGTCGACCGTGCTCTCAGCCACAGCTCAGAATGGAAGCAAGTCGACGAAGAACTCTGTAGGGTAAGGCAGGTCCTAGTCAATAACGGCTTCTCCAATGGTTTCATCGAAGACATCATAAGAAGGAAAGTGAAAAGCCATGCAACCTCTGAAGAGACAACTAACACAACACCTATACCCCCTATTAGACTATTTTACAGGAACTTCTTTTCCACAGCTCATAAAACGGAGGAAAGGGTCCTGAAAGATATTGTTAATAGAAACGTTATCCCTACAGACAAAAATCAGAGGATACAACTGACGATTTACTATAAAACCAGAAAAACGGCCAGCCTACTCATGAGAAACTCTCCAGACACAAAACAGAACGCTTTAAAGAGACTAACGTCGTCTATGCCTTCAAATGCCCACTTGGGGACTGTAAGCTCCAAAAAACCCAGTATATAGCAAGACAACAACATCTCTTTCTAGGCGTTTAACGATGCATAAGCAACAGGGCTCCATTAAGGAACATATAATCTCTTCCCATAACCAAACCATCGCCAGAGAAATCCTAGTAAACAACACAGAAATCATCGATAGATACAGCGATAGCAGGCGGCTTGACGTTTGCGAGGCACTACACATCAAGAAGTCAACACCAGCAATCAACAGCCAATTATTGCACAACTATATTCTACCCACCTCAAGACTCCGCTCCAATATAGAAGCATCAAGAAATATGGACCAATAGGCTTTCTACAAACACTTCTATTCAATACCCATTGTTTCTGTTCTGTCTTGTGTTGATACTTTTAATACCCTATTAATATCCCCTCTTGTTCTGTCTTGTGTTAATGCCACATCACCCCTCCCACCTCACTCAAATGTAGATATAAATCAGAGATACGTAAGTTCTAATCAGTTGTGTATTTGTGAAGTCTTTGAAAATGTAATAAGTTTTACGAAACGCGCCCGTGTCGCGTCAGACTAGAAATAAAAATGAATTTTGGAGAAGTGATTTTTGATTTACCTCCAACAGTGAAGCGTAATGTACGAAAGATTGAGAAAATTCGTGTTAGAATTATTAATCTTACTTTTTCGGTCATATTTAATAATATATGTCTACAGGAAAGACTACCAAAATATACTATATATATATATATATATATATATATATATATATATATATATATATATAGATATATATATATATATATATAGGGGTCACAGATGGAAACTAGAGACGCAAATGAGTCACAAGGACGTCAGAAACAACTTTTTCAGTGGTAGTGCTGTCAATAAGTGAAACAGGTTAGTCGTAGTTCGTTGAAGATAATTAGATTCAAAGTTTTAAATGTAAATATGATGAAAACGTGAAAAAATGAGTCATTGCATTTATCTAGGAGTTCGGAAAGCCTAGCTCGTCCCTGCAAGCTTGCAGGGTCGACACACACACACACACACACACACACACACACACACACACACACACACACACACACAGCGGAAGGAGTAAGCGGAAAGGCCCTAGCATGGGTGAGGAACTACCTAACAGGAAGGAGCCAGAGGGTAATGGTAAGGGGCGAGAAGTCGGACTGGCGAACAGTAACGAGTGGAGTACCTCAAGGATCGGTGCTGGGCCCAATCCTCTTTCTAATTACGTAAATGATATGTTTACAAGAGTGGAATCATACATGTCAATGTTTGCGGATGACGCAAAATTAATGAGAAGATTGTGACAGATGAGGATTGTAGGATCCTCCAAGAGGACTTAAACAGGATGCAGAGATGGTCAGGGAAATGGGGTACTGGAGTTCAACACCAGTAAATGTAAAGTTATGAAAATGAGATCAGGTGATAGGCGACCAAAGGGACAGTACACAATGAAGGGGAACAGCCTACCTGTAACGATTCGAGAAAGAGACCTGGGAGTGGATGTGAAACCTAATCTAACTCCTGATGCAACATATAAATAGGATAACGACAGCAGCGTACTCTACACTGGCGAAAATTAGAACTTCATTCAGAAACCTAAGTGAGGAGGCTTTTAGGGCGCTTTACACTGCCTACGTGTGACCAGTCTTAGAGTATGCCGCGCCATTATGGAGCCCCCACCTGAAGAAACACATAAGGAAACTGGAGAAGGTTCAGAGGTTTGCGACAAGGCTTGTCCCAGAGTTCGAGTGATGGGATATGAAGAGCGTCTGAGGAACTGAACCTTACGACACTAGAGAAAAGAAGGGAGAGAGGAGATACGATAAGAACATATAAAATACTCAGGGGAATTGACAAAGTGGAAATAGATGAAATGTTTACACGTAATAATAACAGAACGAGGGGACATGGGTGGAAACTGGAAACTCAGATGAGTCACAGAGATGTTAGGAAGTTTTCTTTTAGCGTGAGAGTAGTGGAAAAATGGAATGCACTTGGGGAACAGGTTGTGGAAGCAAACTCTATTCATACTTTTAAAATTAGGTACGATAGGGAAATGGGACAGGAGTCATTGCTGTAAACAACCAATGACTGGAAAGGCGGGATCCAAGAGTCAATGCTCGATCCTGAAGACACAAATAGGTAAGTACACACACACACACACACACACACACACACACACACACACACACACACACACACACACACACACACACATTTAACGAGACGCACAGAGCCATAGGGCGCCGGCCTGAGCACCCCAGATATGACCATTAGCCTGGACATGCTGGGTAAAACTGAAGCAATATACAGGGAGAGGCATTTTGCCATGAAGGGCGAGAGGGAGAGAGGGAGGGGGGTATGTGGGTGGGTGGGCAGGGGGGGGGGCGTGGGTAATGGCAGAAGGGGGGAGGAATAACGGGAGGGAGCGAGGGGGGGGGGGGTAAGAGTACCAGGTAAAGGGGTCGTTGGTGTTCGGGTTGGCAGCAGTTCAGACGGATAGTGCACCTTTAATGCTGTTTCCACCCACCCCCCACCCACCCATTGTGCCTCCCCCCACCCCCATTGTGCCTCCCCCCACCTGTTCAATTGCGTCGTGCACGCCCCCCCCCCCCCTTTCCAAACCCCTACCCCCCACCCTTCGTCACCCCCCCCCCCCACCCCCTTGTTGCTCAGGCGATCTTCTTTGTTTGAAAAAAAAAAATGATCCTGGGGTAGGCAGGACAGGAGGGAGGCCTGTAGGATAGTGCCCGGATAGGCAGGATGTGAGTGACTTCCAGACTATTACAAGGGTAGACAGCTGTTTATATACAAAATGTTGGTCGAGCTGGTTGTGTGGACTTCAAATAATGCAAATGCCGATGGTTGTTGACATGCCGGAATTTATAATGTAAAGGATGACCACCAACATACAACACACAATCCCAACCACGCAACACAACCACCATCATCATCACCACCCACCACCACCATCATCATCACCCACCACCATCATCATCATCACCCACCACCATCATCATCATCACCAGCACCACCATCATCATCACCCACCACCATCATCATCATCACCCAGCACCACCATCATCATCACCCACCACCACCATCACCACCCACTACCATCACCACCCACTATCATCATCACCACCACCACCACCACCATCAGCTACCAACATCACGTAACACCTGTAGCATGTGTTCACTCTCCACAGCCTTACAGGTGTCTGACGTCTACCCTCCCACACACACACACACACACCTGTACACTTGTGGGGTTATAGTGGCCAGAATACGCCTGGGATATATAGACATATTTAACAGCCTTCTCAAATCCCAAATGCCGAGTACACAATGTGTCAACTTTGTGAAAGAGAAACCATGCACTCCCTTGAACATTATATTGTAGAATGTCCCATATTGACTGACTTTCGCCCTCCTGGGCTAAGGTATACTGAACTCTGTAACTACTGTATGAGTACTGAACACTTGATGATATATTGGACTTGTACCCAAGATTGACTATGTAATGCATCAGTTATACAATGTTTGTGATGTAACTATAACCTGAGCTTGTTAAATCCCCCTAATCACCTTCAATGGTTAAGTGTTTCATAATACACTAGTCACTAGTTTATATAGCAGATACTTTACCCTGTCAAAGTAGGAGAGTGTATGTTTATATATATATATATATATAATATATATATATATATATATATATATATATATATATATATATATATATATATATATATATATATATATATATATTGTTGAATATGACCGAAAAAGTAAGATTAATATTTCAACACGAATTTTTTCGATATTTCTTATGTTTTTCCTTCACTGTCAGTGGTAATGAAATAACAATTCTCCAAAATTCATTTTTTCAAAATCAAAATACAATTGATAATTTATTATAAAACCAAAAAAACGGCCAATCTTCTCATGGAAAAACGTTTTCCCCAACACAAAGCAGAACGCTTGTGAAGGAGGCCAACGTCATCTATGCCATTAAATGCCCTCACTTTGGGACTGTAAGCCCCAAAGAACTCAATAGATATACCCAAGACAACAACGTCTCTTTCCCGGCGACTAACAATGCATAAAGCAACAGGGCGCCATCAAGGAACATATAATCTCTTCTCACAACCAGACCATCACTAGAGAAATCTTAATAAACAACCCAGAAATCATCGTATAGGTACAGCGATAGCAGGAGGCTCGACATCATAGCGAAGCACTAACCCATCAAAAAGTCAACACCAGCAATCAACATCCAATTAATGCACAACTATATTCTACCCACTCTCAATGCATCGCATGGGCCAATAGGCCCTCTGTAGTTACTTCCATTCTCATGTACCCACATCACCCAATACCCACACTCACCAAAACCAATAACAAGCGAGGGGTATATGTCAAATGTTTCATACACAGTGCATCAAGTGTATCATAAAATTGTAGTTCATAAGTGTAGTGTTAAGTGTAAAGAAATCTTTGAGAATGTAAGAAGCCCTTCCGAAACGCTTCTAAGCGTCAGACCATCAATAAAATAAAAATTATTTTGGAGAATTGATATTTTCATTATCACCGACAGTGAAGAAAACATAAGAAATATCGAAAAAAAATCGGGTTAGAATTATTAATTTTACTTTTTCGGTCCTATTCAACAGATATATATATATAATAATTATATATATATATATATATATATATATATAAAATAGTGTGTGGTGGTGGGGTCAACTCGGGTATAGATATTTCATCGAATCACCTCACTTTGTGGGGCCACGTGAACAACACAAATGCGAACAAGCTTGAATGTCCCCACTAGACCAGCACGACTCTACAAAAATCTTGGTAATCGTGAGACTATTTATCCAATATCCAGAGAGTGCTCGGCGGTCAACCCTTGGCATATATATTTCATAGAATCACCTCACTTTGGTTAAAGAACCAGGTACGCCATGGTGCATAGTGCTCCTGTCTCTCGGGGTTCGAATCCTTCTGGGGTGTGGAGTTTTCAGTTGCATATTGGCTTTGGGACCATTTAAGCTTGTTCGCATATATATACATATATATAGACACTCACAACCCACCAAAGACTCGAACACTGGCCATCAAGATGGCAGGTACGCACTTGTATCCACTACACCATACTTCAGAGCCCTAAAGAGTTGGGAATTGTCGGGTATTTAACCAACCAGATATCCCCATCCTCTCCAGGCAATGACACAGTGAGGGATCTCTCGCATTTTTCATCAAACCCTGTTATATGGGAGAACTCGGTGCCCGATATATATATATATATATATATATATATATATATATATACATATATATACATATATTATATATATATATATATGTATATATATATATATATATATGTCGTACCTAGTAGCCAGAATGCACTTCTCAGCCTACTATGCAAGGCCCGATTTGCCTAATAAGCCAAGTTTTCCTGAATTAATATATTTTCTCTATTTTTTTCTTATGAAATGATAAAGCTACCCATTTCATTATGTATGAGGTTAATTTTTTTTATTGGAGTTAAAATTAACGTAGATATATGACCGAACCTAACCAACCCTACCTAACCTAACCTAACCTATCTTTATAGGTTAGGTTAGGTAGCCGAAAATGTTAGGTTAGGTTAGGTTAGGTACGTTAGGTAGTCGAAAAACACATTAATTCATGAAAACTTGGCTTATTAGGCAAATCGGGCTTTGCATAGTAGGCTGAGAAGTGCGTTCTGGCTACTAGGTACGACACATTATATATATATATATATATATATATATATATATATATATATATATATATATATATATATATATATTATTAATATTATAAAATGTGTGTGCACAGGATATGTGGAAACTGGTCAGTATTGCATTTCACCTTTATAAATGCACATTAATGACCCTATGTAAAAGACACCTCGAACACTGTTTATGTAGAACAGACGTAAATCTGTGAATTTATGCTTGTAGGTTAGGTTAGCATTTTAAAAGCCCTACTGTCACCTATGGTTGATTGTTCAATAATAAATCACTGAACAACATCTAACATCTAATAAGAGATCCACATCTAATAACATCTAATCCTGTCCATGGTGGACAGAGGAAAATGTATATATATGCTGTTAAGCATGGTAAATGTGTGGCCACGTCTGTGGTAATAAAAATCTCCTGTACACTCACAGGTGTTCAGCTGCGCTACCCACACCTCCATCTGCCACAATTCCACACCCACCCAGCCCATAATCACCCCTCCCACCACAATCCCACTCAAACCATTCTACATCTTTACCCACACAAGCACTGTATCGCCTCCCACCCTCATCTCCCTCCCACACCAATTCGCAAAAGTGCTCCGTCAAAATCCTTTGATATTTTGCAAAAATATTGATATATGCATGAGCGTGCTGCGATGACTTGACTGGGCGAGGGAGTACCTAGTCGATGAGAAACAGTGTGTGACAGATAGGAGAGTAATGAAGAGATGAAGCAAGCGGGGAATCCCGTGGCTTAGTCCTTGGTTATCTGGGGCCAGATTCACGAAAGTACTTACGCAAGCACTTACGAACGTCTACATCTTTTCTCAATCTTTGGCGGCTTTGTTTCCAATTATTTAACAGTTAATGAGCTCCGAAACCCCAAGAGGCTGTTTATAACAATAACAACAGTTGATTGGGAAGTTTTCATGCTTGTAAACTGTTTAATAAATGTAACCAAAGCCGACAAAGATTGAGGAAAGATGTACACGTTCGTAAGTACTTGCGTAAGTGCTTTCGTGAATCTGGCCCCTGGTGTTCCTAATCTATTGAAGTGACCCAAGAGAAGGGGGCGAGGAAGCATATTTAGGTTTATCGAGGCCCTTCTAGAGCTCTTTTGATTGGGGAGTGACTTTTTCTGACCATTGCGCCACGGAGGGAGGAACAGACAAGGGGAAATAGGCCCCTCTTTTCCAAATAAGATATAATTCGGTACCTCACCAACCCTCCCACCATCACCCCCGCCCCCTTCCCGCCTCTCCACCACCCCCCCCCCCCCCCCCCCCCCCAATCCGCCTCTTCCCCCCCCCCGCCCCCCCCCCACCCCCCACCCCCCCGCCCCTCCTAACCCTATTACTCATCTTTCCGCCCACTCACCCAATCAATAAACACTGACATCCACCCCATATGCTCTCATTAATAGGCTCTCTAATATTCGTTATTATACAGTATGTACTGAGAGGGAAGGGGAGAGGGAGAGAGAGAGAGAGAGAGAGGGGGAGGGATGGATGGAGTGGTATTTGAAATTGTAAGTTTTTTTCTGATTTGTCAGGTGATGGTCAACATTTCTTAAGGATGTTGCTAGAGTGAGACGAGGTCGCCTGGCGAGGGGGTCCGGGGACACCTTCCTCAATCAATGTCTTAGAATCAGAATGTCTATTGGTTGACTTGATCCACACATCCGGTGATGTAATGTGTTTACGAAGCGAATAAGATCACTGACGCACAACCTAACCCCCTAACAGCCTAGTTAGTCCAGACTCTACGTCCAGGTGAGAGAGAGAGAGAGAGAGAGAGAGAGAGAGAGAGAGAGAGAGACAGACAGAGAGAGAGAGAGAGGGGAGGTAGGGGAACTTTTAATTCAGTAGTTCTGTGGATCTGATTATCCTCTTTTGTCGTCAGAAATGTTTTGACCTCAAAACGTACACAAACAAAATGCTTAACCTGATCTCACCCCCACCTCCCACCTCCCACCCACCTCCCACCCACCTCACACCGCAATATGACCCGTAGCGTCAAAATTATAGTGTCTGAAATGAACAGCACCGCGATATTGACTAACTGGCCTCGTCTTAGGTACGCCGGGGGGAGGGGGGGGGGTTGTCAAGGTGGGTATACAGGCTTCAGGTCAAATTTGACCCTTGTCAAATCATGAGAACAATCAGGTAAACCACATTTATTTGACAGACTGGACTGTTTAAATCATACATGCTTCGGGTTGACACCCCCCGTTTCCCCCCGAGGTCGACCGCCCCTCCCCCCCTCGAGGTCGACCGACTAACCCCCCTCCCCGAGGTCGACCGACTAACCCCCCCTCCCCGATGGTTGACCCCCCCCCACTACCCCGTTGTGTGGAGGAGGACGGTGGAGCGTGAGGAGACCTTGTTGAGCGGCTGATGGCAGCCTTCCCCCGGGGCCTCGGTGCTGTCCTCATTAACGACGATTGTCTTCTCAAGCTTCGCGTCTCGTCGCTCAAGCAGCCTTCAGCTTTATGGTGTCAGCGCCTTCAGTCTCCACTTCAGGTGACTAAAATATCGGTGGAAAAAAACATTTTAGTGCAATATAGTCGTAATGGCTTGGCACTTTCCCCCTGAAAGTTTTCTTCTCTAGGTCTCTTCCATACCTCAATTATTACTATGGTAGATATCCTACTGACAAGCTTGGTGCAAGATATCACTGTGCAAGTTTTACACTAGAAAAATGTCACTGCTTCCTAGTGAATGGCACTGTTGTTAGCAGTGGTGTCAAAGGCACAAGGCGAGGCGCTTTCATGCAGGTCTCAACACTGGGGTGGGAGACTTAAAAGCCACCTCTCTTGTTCCTTCATGGAATTCTTTAAAGTGGCCCTCCCTCCCTCCCTCCCTGCCTCCCCTGGCAGTTATGTACACGAGAGTGCCAAGCTACGAGACAGCCAGCCATTCACAGGCATACACACCCGCCAGGCCCTGGAGGCAGCCCACGCCTCAATGACACCGTCTGGCACTCTCTGCTCTGCCAGGACTTAAAGATCGTGTTGCATCTTGAACTCGGAGCCAAAAGCAGGCCCAAGAACCGTCGGGATCGCTTGAGGTTATCTTGAGATGATTTCGGGGCATAGTGTCCCCGCGGCCTGGTCCTTGACCAGGCCTCCACCTTTAGGAAGCAGCCCGTGACAACTGACTAACTCCCACGTACCTATTTACTGTTAGATAACAGGAGCATCAGGGTGAAAGAAACTCTGCCCATTGTTTCTCGCCGGCGCCCGGGATCGAACCCGGGACCACAGAATCACGCGTCCAGTGTTCTGTCCGCTCAGCCACCGGGATCACTACGTATGTGTACAAAATATGTACTATACCAGGTTGCGGTGGTCCAAACTTGTGTTCATTTGTACAAAAGAGTATATTTGGTATTCTTAACGTTCCAAGCTAGTAGTCAAAACGTCCCTTGTTCAGCCTCTTATGAACAACTGTCGGGTGTCAGAGGTGCTATTTAAATGCTGACATATTAACGTCAGCGATAGTCAGGATTTGTACTATTGCCTCTGTGGTGTGTGATGCGTCGTTAGCTCGGCTTCACGGCGTCACCGACTCGTTGGTGGCGATGTAACTCGTTGGTGGCGGTGTAACTCGTTGGTGGCGATGTAACTCGTTGGTGGCGGTGTAACTCGTTGGTGGCGGTGTAACTCGTTGGTGGTGGTGTAACTCGTTGGTGGCGGTGTAACTCGTTGGTTGGACATTAGTTCTCATTTGATGTAACATGTCCAAGCCGCGTGAGCATAGTTTGGACAAGTTGCATTCGGCTGCAATGTAGTTTGCATGGGTCCCGGTTGTACAGTCGGGTTAATTCTCGACGCACAATCCAGAACTAATTCCAGGTTCGAATCCCGGGCGGGACAGAACCCGCCAAACACAAACCGAAACTACGACGTTGGTACAACGTTCGAACAAGTTTTAACACTTCCTAACCAGTTATAACAACCAATATAGCAAGTTGTAACAACGTTCTAATACGTCATAAACACGTTAAGCCAAGATGTAACAACTTTATTGCGAGTTGTAAAAAGCGGAAAATAGAGACAATTTCGGTTTGTGTTTCCAGGGAAGTGGTTGAGCACATTTCCTTTCATCCAATGCCTGTGTTCACCTAGCAGTAAGTAGGTACTCAGGAGTTACTCAGGTTGTTGTGGGGTTACATCCTGGGCGGGGCCAGTAATTCGACCCTTACGGAGGAGGAGGAGGGGGGGGGCCTCGATAAAAGCCAAAACGTGTATAAATACACTCTGGCTTCCTGTCCCCCGACACAATAAATTATTATTATTAATAATTGATGCAATGTGATTTTTGTTTATGTAAAGCCTTCTTAATGCATGCATTAGGCCTCTCAAGCTCGGGCAGCGTCTTGACCGCCTCTCAACCGTCAATCAAGTGTGTGTGTGTGAGTGTGTGTGTGTGTGTGTGTGTGTGTGTGTGTGTGTGTGTGTGTGTGTGTGTGTGTGTGTGTGTGTGTGTGTTCACGCTCTGGTGACAGAGGAGTCCCAAGCAGGAACGAGGCGAGCAGCTCGGCTGGTGTCGTTCCTCGGCTGACATCACCCACGGCCCGGGGAAATGGAAGAAGCGTCTCCCTTTTAGTGTCGGCATTCAGGCAACGAGGCACCAGGGACCTGGTGGGCCTGGCTGCTGCTGCTGCTGCTGCTGCTGCTCGATCAACCCAAACACCCGAGGAACTCCCGAAGCTTCCCTTTGTCGGTATTCCTGCTCTTTAATCCATGCGCCTTGTCTTCACCTCTCACCTTGTCGCCTCTCTCACTGTCTCTCCCTCACTCCTCTTACTCTCTCTCCCTCACTCCTCTCACTTTCTCCCTCACTCACCTCCTTACTAACCCCCCCCCCACATGACACTGCAACAGGTGTTCGCCATAATGTACACCTTTCACCCACTTTGGTACTAAGGCAGATGTTCACAAAGTTCTGTACATCCCCGAGAGAGACACACACACACATACACACACACTCAGGAACCTGTACACCTGTTGATTGACGGTTGAGAGGCGGGACCAAAGAGCCAGAGCTCAACCCCCGCAAGCACAACTAGGTGAGTACAACTAGGTGAGTACACACACACACACACACCGATGACAGGTGTGTACCGGTGTGCCGCCGCCTCTCTCCTCTCACAATAGTGTAACTTGTAGTCTCCACACATAATAACAAGAGATTCACTAACAACACTGCGCGTCTTTCTAAACAACACGCCAACACCTCCACCTCTGCCCTCGAGACCTCTGGTGGCAGAACATAGGGAAATTGACCTGTTAAGTTGTTGCTCTTTGTCCGTTATTGAAAGGACGAGGAAACGAAGGGGGCTGACGAGAATGAGAGGAAAATGGAACGAGCGAAAGGAAGTAAATAAGAGAGAGAGAGAGAGCGAGAGAGAGAGAGCGAGAGAGAGAGAGAGAGAGCAAATGGAAGAAGAAAGCACATGACAAACGAATTTAGAATTGAAAGAAAGGGATAAGAATAAGAAATATGATGAAGGGGAGAGGTCGGAAGGAGACAAAGAGATGGAGAGAAAGGAATGGTAAAGGAAAAGGAGGTAAGAATAGGAATGTTAAGGGGATTGAAATCTATGAAAGGGAGGGGGGGGGGTGAAGGTAAGGGAGGTGAAGGTGATGTTAGATGAAGACATGTGTGGTAAGACCATGTAAATGTGGGCGTATGAGAGTGAGGGGAAAGTGCACACACATCTTCACGGTGATGTGCGTTTGACTTTCCAAATCATGGATGAGAATGTGCTCTTTCTTTCCTGCTTTGGTTGCTGCGTTTGTTATTACTATTATAATTACACTCGCACACACACACACCACACACACACACACACACACACACACACACACACACACACACACACACAATGATGAATAGTCATGAACACGTCATGAATCATCAACAAAGAACATTCGCTAATTAACGGATGTAACATGTCACCCTCGGTAACGTAACAAGGAGGAGGAGGAGGAAGAAGAGGACCAGGGGAAGGGGGAGGAGGACCAGGAGGAAGAGGACCAGGGGGAGGAGGAGGAAGACCAGGGGGAGGAGGACCAGGAGGAAGAGGACCAGGGGGAGGAGGAGGAGATACCAGGGGGAGGAGGACCAGGGGGAGGAGGACCAGGAGGAAGAGGACCAGGGGGAGGAGGAGGAGTACCAGGGGGAGGAGTACCAGGGGGAGGAGGACCAGGGGGAGGAGGACCAGGGGGAGGAGGACCAGGAGGAAGAGGACCAGGGGGAGGAGGAGGAGGAAGACCAGGAGGACCAGGGGGAGGAAGAGGTAGACCTGCTGAGCTTCCCGCTGGGTGCTGGCCGCTGCCCGGGGTCCTCCGTGGCCACAACTACAAAGTGTCGCTAATGAAATCACGACTCTGGCGTTACTGACGTTGGCAATGCCCAGTGCGTCTGGCGGCCGTCACAGCTCGCTGGATCGCCAATCGATCAGCCGTCGCCGGGTTTTCTAATTCTTTGAAAGAAATGCAAATAATTTACCGGCTTAATGGTCGCTTTCGACATGTAGTTAGTCGACGCATTTGTCTGTAAGTGATGTTGCGTTATCTCCTCCCCTTTACACACACACACACACACACACACACACACACACACACACACACACACACACACACACACACACATTATACACACACACACACATTAGCGTTATATGACAAAGAGTGCTGGGAAGACGGGACACCACGAGCGTAGCTCTCATCCTGTAACTACACTTAGGTAATTACACTTAGGTAATTACACACACACACACACACACACACACACCTTTTAAGCCAGCATGTCAGGAAACCCACAAGAATGAGAGGCAACGATGAACCAGCGAGACCCAACCCAGTCTTCACTCTGAATGACTCCATAAGGGAAATCGGTTTAGAGGCACCCGTGGGAATGAGCGAGTGAATGTGCTGATGTTTGAGTATCTGGTCGAAGAAGGGTTAATGTACTCAACGAAGGGACCTGAAAACAAAACGCTGGTGTTCCGAAAGGGAAACTATGAGGAGATAAGAAAATTCCTAAATGATATAACGTGGGTAACAGAGCTCAGGGAAAAGACGGCCCAAGTTAGGTGGACTACATCACGCAGAAGTGTAAGGAGGTAGGAAAATCAAACAGCAGACAAGTTTGTCGAAGTCCAAAAGGAAAAAACGAAATACAGACGAGAAACCCATAGTTTAATCAGACATATAAGTTAGGAAAGCAACTAAGTACAAGGGCGCGGAGAAACTATAGAAATAATCGGACACTTGAGAGCAGAGAAAAATACTAAGAGTGCCAGGAATGATTACGTCAGGGTGAGAAGCAAGCAGGGCGAAGACTCAACATAAATTGCTATAGAGTCACATCAGGAGAAAAACAACGGTGAAGGAACAGGTATTGAGAATGAAGTTAGGGACAGACAGATTCACTACAAACGACAAGGAAGTGTGTGAGGAACTCGATAAAAAATTGCAGGTCTTCACATTAGAGCAAGGAGAAGTTCCAGAGATAAGAGAAAGAATGGCCAACCAGACACCACTAGAGGAGTTCGGGATTACCAGTGGGGAGGTAGGGAAGCTTTTGCTAGAGTTATATGTGACAAAGGCTATAGGCCCTGATGGAATCTCACCATGGATACTAAAGGAAGGAACAGAAGCACAGTGCCGGCCACTCTCCATGGTATAGAACACAAATTACTGGTAACATATCAACTGCCCAAAATTTTGAAGATGGCTAATGTAGTCCCAATATACAAGAAGGGGAATAGTCAGGAGCCAATGAACTACAGGCCACTGTCCCTAACTTGCATACCATGCAGGTTGATGGAGAAGATTGTGCGAAAATAACTAGTGGTTATTCTGGAGCGAAAGAACTGTGTATTCAAAATCAGCATGGGTTCAGGGATGGCAAGTCATGCCTCAGAGGATTAATTGAATTCTACGATCAGGCAAAAAAAAAAATCCGTCAGGGAAGGGAGGGCTGGGCAGACTGCCCTCCCTTCTGGCAGTTCAACACGAGCAAATGTAAAGTTATGGAAAAGGGACTAGGTGATAGGAGACCAAAGGGACAGTACACAGTAAAGGGGAACTGCCTATCTGTGACGACGCGAGAAAGAGACCTGGGCGTGGACGTAACACTTAATCTATCTCCTGAGGCACATATAAATAGGGTAACGACAGCAGCGTACTCTACACTGGCAAAAGTTAGAACATCATTCAGAAACGTAAGTAAGGAGGCATTTAGGGCGCTTTACACTGCCTACGTGAGGCCAGTCTTTGAGTATGCCGCCTCATCATGGAGTCCCCATCTGAAGCAGCACATAAGGAAACTGGAAAAGGTTAAGAAATTTGCAACGAGACTCGTCCCAGAGTTACGAGGGATGGGGGGTATGAAGAGCGCCTGAAGGAACTGTCCCATACGACACTATACCGAAGAAGGGAGAGGGGGATATGATAGGAACGTGTAAAATACTCAGGGGGAGTGACAGAGTGGACATAGACGAAATATTCACACGGAATAGTAACAGAACGAGGGGATATTGGTGGAAGATGGAAACTCAGATGAGTCACAGAGATGTTAGGAAGTTTTCTTTTAGCGTGAGAGTAGTGGGAAAATGGAATGCGCTTAAGGAGCAGGTGGTGGAAGCAAATTCTATTAATAATTTTAAAACCAGGTATGATAGGGAAATGGGACCGGAATCATTGCTGTAAACAACCGATGACTCGAAAGGCGGGATCCAAGAGTCAATGCTCGATCCTGCAGACACAAATAGGTGAGTACCTGCACGCACGCACGCTTCTTCAACAAGCTAAGTGAGGTGGTGGTGGTGGAGGCCAAAACCGTCAGTAGTTTCAACGCGTTATATGACAGTGCTGGGAAGACGGGACACCACGAGCATAGCTCTCATCCTGTAACTACACTTAGGTAATTACACTTAGGTAATTACAGACAGACACACACACACACACACACACACACACACACACACACACACACACACACACACACACACACACACACACACACACACACACACACACACACACACACAACTTCCGTAATAACAGAACACCAGAAAGTAGAGAGAGATACCAGAGAACCAGGAACGAGTAAGTCAGTGTGAGAAGAGCAGCTGAGAAAAGGTATGAAAATGATATAGCTAATAAAGCCAAGACCGAACCAAAGCTACTACACAGTCACATCAGGAGGAAGACAACAGTGAAGGAACAGGTGATGAAACTTAGGGTGGGCGAGGACAGGTACACAGAGAATGACAAAGAGGTGTGTGAAGAACTCAACAAAAGGTTCCAGGAGGTCTTTACAATAGAACAGGGAGAAGTCACGGTGCTAGGAGAGGTGGCAGCAAACCAGGTGACCATGGCAAGGTTCGAAATTACAAGAGATGAGGTCAAGAAGCACCTATTGGAGCTGGATGTGAGAAAAGCTGTTGGGCCGGATGGAATCTCACCATGGGTATTGAAAGAGTGTGCAGGAGCACTTAGCTTGCCACTCTCCATAGTGTATAGTAGGTCACTGGAAACGGGAGACCTACCAGAAGTATGGAAGACTGCTAATGTAGTACCAATATTTAAAAAGGGTGACAGACAAGAGGCACTGAACTACAGGCCAGTGTCCTTAACTTGTATACCATGCAAGGTGATGGAGAAGATTGTGAGAAAAACAATAACACATCTGTATTAACACAATAACACATCCCTAGTAACACATCTGGAGAGAAGAGACTTCGTGACAACCCATCAACATGGGTTCAGGGAGGGTAAATCTTGCCTTACAGGCTTGATAGAATTCTATGATCAGGTGACAAAAATTAAGCAAGTAAGAGAAGGATGAGCGGACTGCATTTTTTTTGACTGTCGGAAAGCCTTTGAGACAGTACCCCATAAAAGGTTGATGCATAAGCTAGAGAAACAGGCAGGAGTAACTGGTAGGGCGCTCCAGTGGATAAGGGAGTACCTAAGCAATAGAAAGCAGAGAGTTATAGTGAGGGGTGAGACCTCAGAATGGCGGGAAGTCACCAGTGGAGTCCCACAGGGCTCTGTGCTTGGACCTATCCTGTTTCTGATATACGTAAATGATCTCCCAGAGGGTATAGACTCATTCCTCTCAATGTTTGCTGACGACGCCAAAATTATGAGAAGGATTCAGACAGAGGAGGACAGCTTGAGGCTTCAAGAAGACCTGGACAAGCTGCAGGAATGGTCGAACAATTGGATGTTAGAGTTTAACCCAAGCAAATGTAATGTAATGAAGATAGGAGTAGGAAGCAGGAGAACAGATACAAGGTATCACTTGGGAGATGAAATACTTCAAGAGTCAGAGAGAGAGAAAGACCTGGGGGTTGATATCACGCCAGACCTGTCCCCTGAAGCTCATATCAAGAGGATAACATCAGCAGCATATGCCAGGTTGGCTAACATAAGAACGGCCTTTAGAAACTTGTGTAAGGAATCTTTCAGAACATTATATACCACATATGTCAGACCAATCCTGGAGTATGCGGCTCCAGCATGGAGTCCATATCTAGTCAAGCATAAGACTAAACTGGAAAAGGTTCAAAGGTTTGCCACCAGACTAGTACCCGAGCTGAGAGGTATGAGCTACGAGGAGAGACTACGGGAATTGAACCTCACTTCGTTGGAAGACAGAAGAGTTAGGGGGGACATGATCACCACATTCAAGATTCTCAAGGGAATCGACAGGGTTGATAAAGATAGGCTATTTGACACAAGGGGCACACGCACTAGGGGACACAGGTGGAAACTGAGTGCCCAAATGAGCCACAGAGATATTAGAAAGAACTTTTTTAGTGTGAGAGTGGTTGACAAATGGAATGCATTAGGAAGCAATGTGGTGGAGGCTGACTCCATACACAGTTTCAAGTGTAGATATGATAGAGCCCAAAAGGCTCAGGAACCTGTACACCTGTTGATTGACAGTTGAGAGGCGGGACCAAAGAGCCAGAGCTCAACCCCCGCAAGCACAACTAGGTGAGTACAACTAGGTGAGTACGCACTCTTCTCCCACTGTTGGTTGGGGACGCTGAGGTGCTTCTACCCCCGTCAACAGTATGTAAACAGAGCACCCGTTAATTAACGACCACCATAGTACAGACTGCTATAGGAAGTTTATATCTAAAAGCTTTCACATTCAGCCAGCCATTTTTATTGTACCCGGCTAGTGATGTCGGTCCATTTTTCGTACAGGGATTAGCGGGCGCGCCTGTCTCGTTTGATATTATTTCTGTCCGTAATCGATTCGTTAGCGTCCAATTTGGTTTCGTTTCTGTCTGTTACGGTAAGAATCGAGGCATCAAAAGGTCTGAATGGCTGAAGCATGTGGATAGTGATACGTGTCTGAGCCGGGATGAATCATGCTCTCTGCTTTGATGGATAGGACTTGCAGCTCTGCAGTATAGCAGGTGTTTGCGTCAGGCTGCTGGCGTTGCTTGTCGATTCCATTTCGTCTCAGCAGCTGATTGATGGGGACTGTTTGTCTTCAACTCTGAGAAGAGTCGTGTCTATCGGGGGATTGTTGGCTGGAGTTGAAGGATTGACGTAAAACCCTGGTTTGTGCCTCGGAGAGGCTGCAGGATCCTGGAAGTTTAGTAGAACTTCGGTTTCAACTCCTTTTGACCATGTCGTAGCTCAGTCGATTAAGGCAGCGTCTGGGATGCTCTCGGACGCAGGTTCGAATCCTCGTCACGGCCCTTGTGGATTTGTTCATTTGAAGGATTGAAGAGTGGCACGCTAGTATAACAACATCACATGGTGTCTGTTATGTATTAATGTTCTACACTCGTTACAAAAATGTACCAAGTTAATTTTACAGGTTTATTTGGCATGAACAAATCCATAAGGGCCGTGACGAGGGTTCGAACCTACGTCCGAGAGGAGCCCAGATGCTGCCTTAATCGACTGAGCTATGTTTGTTTATTTTGCATGTCGCTAAGTGAGGCGTTTCGCTGACCTCTGTCAACATCTTCGGAGGCAGAGTGAAAGTGAGTACAACCAAGCTTGAGAAACATCACCTAATCCTTCTTGGACATACGTTAAGGAAGGTGTTACTCGATCGATGATAGATAACACGAGATCATAAGAATTAAGGTAATACTAAAAGCTTATTGGTCCAGACGACGCAGCTCCTCTGTGTGTGTGTGTGTGAGTGTGTGTGTGTGTGTGTGTGTGTGTGTGTGTGTGTGTGTGTGTCCGTCACACTTGGTCTGAGTGATTCTCACCCAACCACCACCACCATCCCCCATCATCACCCTCCCTCATCACCCTCTATCTCCACCCACCACAACCACCCATCACCACCCACCACAACCACCCATCACCACCCCACCACACCACCCACACCACCTGGCTACCACCCCCATCACCACCCTCTACCACCACTCTGCTCCACCACCACCCACCCACCAACCACCACCCTCTACCACACCCTGCCCCACCACCACCCACCCACCAACCACCACCCTGCCCCACCACCACCCACCCACCAACCACCACCACCACCCTCTACCACCGCCCTGCCCCACCACCACCCACCCACCAACCACCACCACCACCACCTCTACCACCCAGCCCTGCCCCACCACCACCCTACCCACCAGCCACCACCACCACCCTCTACCACCGCCCTGCCCCACCACCACCCTCACACCCAGGTCTGCACCACCACCACCCTCTACCTGGCCGCCCTGCCCCACCACCACCCACCCACCAGGTCACCACCCACCACCATCGCCCTGCACCACCACCACCACACCACCACCACCACCACCACCACCACCCTCTACCACCGCCCTGCCCCACCACCACCACACCACCACCACCCTCTACCGGCCGCCCTGCCCCACCACCACCCTCCCACCAATTACACCACCACCCTGCCCCACGGCCAACCACCACCACCACCACCCTCTACCGGCCAGGTCCTGCCCCACCACCACCCTCCCACGGCCACTGCAACCACCACCACCCTCTACCACGGCCCTGCCCCACCACCACCACCAACCACCACCAGGTCTGCAACACCACCGCCCTGCTACACGGCCACCACTGCAACCACCACCACCCTCTACCACCGCCCTGCCTGCACCACCACCACCCTCCACACCACCACCCTCAACACCACCGCCCTGCACCACCACCTGGTCTACAACACCACCACCCTCCCCACCACCACCACCACCACCACCACCACCCTCTACCGGCCGCCCTGCAACACCACCACCACCCTCTACCACCGCCCCCTCTACACCCACCACCACCCACCCTCTACCACGGCCACCACCCAACACCACCACCCTCTACACCACCACCAACAACCACCACCACCCTCTACCGGCCAGGTCTGCCCCACCACCACCACCCACCCCACTAACCACCACCCTCCCACCCTCTACCACCACCCTGCCCCACCACCAGGTCTGCAACACCACCACCACCACCCTCTACCACCGCCCTGCCCCAACCACCACCACCAACCACCACCACCCTCTACCACAACGGCCCTGCCCCACCACCACCCTACACAACCACCCACCACCCTCTACCACCGCCCTGCCTGCAACACCACCACCCACCAACCACCACCACCACCCTCTACCACCGCCACCACCCCTACACCACCTGGTCTAACCACCACCACCCTCTACCACCGCCCTGCCCCACCACCACCCACCACCACCACCACCCTCAACACCACCACCCTGCTACACGGCCAGGTCACCAACCACCACCACCCTCTACACCGCCCTGCCCCACCACCACCCACCACCCACCACACGGCCTCTACCACCACCCTGCCCCACACGGCCACCCTGCAACCACCACCACCACCCTCTACCGGCCAGCCCTGCCCCACCACCCCACCCGGCCAGGTCCACCACCACCACCACCCTCTACACGGCCGCCCTGCCCCACCACCACCACCACACGGCCTGGTCTGCACCACCACCACCTCTACCACCGGTCTGCAACACCACCACCAACCACTACACACCCAGGTCTACCACCACCACCCTGCCCCACCTCCAGGTCTACCAACCACCACCACCCTCTACACGGCCGCCCTGCCCCACCACCACCCACCACGGCCACTAACCACCACCACCACCCTCTACACGGCCGCCCTGCCCCACCACCACCCACCCACGGCCAGGTAACCACCACCACCACCCTCTACCACCGCCCTGGTCTACCACCACCCACCCACTAACCACCACCACCGCCCTGGTCCACCACCACCACCACCACCCTCTACCACCGCCCTGCCCCACCACCACCCACCACCACCCTCTACCACCGCCCTGCCCCACCACCACCCACCACCACCCTCTACACCGCCAGGTCTGCCCCACCACCCCCTCTACACCAAGGTCCAACACCACCACCCTCTACACGGCCCGCCCTGCCCCACCACCACCCTCCCACCCAGGTCCACCACCACCACCCTCTACCACCACCAGCCCTGCCCCACCACCACCCTCTACACCCACCACCACCACCACCCTCTACCACCGCCCTGCCTGCACCACCACCACCCACCATCCGGCCACCCTGCAACACCACCACCCTGCCCCACCACCACCACACCACCACCACCCTCTACCACCGCCCTGCCACCACCACCACCACACACCACCACCCTCTACCACCGCCCTGCCCCAACACCACCCACCCACCACACGGCCGCCCTGCCCCACCACCACCCACCACCACCACCACCCTGCACCACACCACCCTCTACCCCACCAGGTCTGCAACCCACCACCCACTACCACCACCAGGTCTACCACCACCCTGCCCCACCACCACCACCAACCACCACCACCACCCTCTACCACGGCCAGGCCCCAACACCACCACCACCACCACGGCCAGGTCTGCCACCCACCCCACCCTCACCACCACCACCCACTGCAACCACCACCACCCTCCACCACCGCCCTGCACCACCACCCTCTACCACCGCCCTGCCCCACCACCACCACCAACACCACCACCACCCTCTACCCGGCCCTGGTCCACCACACACCACCCTCTACCACCGCCCTGCCCCCACCACCACCCACCCACTAACCTACCACCACCACCCTCTACCACCAGCCCTGCCACCACCACCACCTCTACACGGCCACTGCACCACCACCACCCTCTACACGGCCTGCCCTGCCCCACCACCACCCACCACACCGGCCACCACCCACCAACCACCACCACCCTCTACCGGCCGCCCTACCACCACCACCCACCACGGCAACCACCACCACCACCCTCTACACCGCCCTACAACACCACCACCACCACGGCCAGGTCCAACCCACCACCACCCTCTACCGGCCAGCCCTGCCCCACCACCACCCACCCACGGCCACTGCACCACCACCACCCTCTACACGGCCTGCCCTGCCCCACCACCACCACCAACGGCCACTGCAACACCACCACCCTCTACCACCTGCCCTGCCCCAACACCACCACCACCCACCACCACCCTCTACCACCACCACCACCCTCTACACGGCCACCCACCAACCACCACCACCCTCTACCACCGCCCCACCCCCACCACCACCCACCCCACCACCACCACCACCAGGTCTCTACACCACCCGCCCTGCCCCACCACCACCCCCAACCACCACCACCCTCTACCACCGCCCTGCCCCACCACCACCCACCAACCACCACCACCCTCTACCACCGCCCTGCCCCACCACCACCCACCAACCACCACCACCCTCTACCACCGCCAAGTCTGCCCCACCACCACCCCACCAACCACCACCACCCTCTACCACGGCCCTGCCCCACCACCACCCACCAACTACCACCACCACCCTCTACCACCACCCTGCTCTACCGGCCACCCTGCAACCACCACCACCACCCTCTACCGGCCGCCCTGCCCCACCACCACCTCTACCAACCACCACCAACACCACCACCACCGCTCTACCCCCCACCACCACCAACTACACCACCACCCTCTACCACCGCCACCCTGTCTGCACCTCCACCACCACCAACCACCACCACCCTCTACCACCGCCCCACCCCACCACCACCCACCCTACTAACCACCACCACCACCCTCTACCACCGCCCTGCCCCCACCACCACCACCCACTACACCACCACTGCACCACCCCACCACCCCTACCACCTGCCAGGCCTGCAACCACCACCCACCCTCTACACCCTGGTCTGCACCACCACCACCCTCTACCGGCCACTGCACCCACCACCACCCTCTACCGGCCAGCCCTGCCCCACCACCACCCTCACCAACCACCCTCTACCACCGCCCTGCCCCACCACTGGCACCCCACCACCACCCTCTACCCACCGCCCTGCAACCCACCACCACCCTCCACACCACCACCACCACCACCCTCTACACGGCCAGCCCTGCCCCACCACCACCACCACGGCCACCTACCACCACCACCCTCTACACGGCCAGCCCTGCCCCACCACCACCCACCTACCACCACCACCCTCTACACCACCGCCCTGCCCCACCACCACCCACCACAACCACCACCACCCTCTACACCACCAGCCCTGCCCCACCACCACCCACCACACCACCACCACTACCTCTACCACCGCCCTGCCCCACCACCACCCACCAACCACCACCACCCTCTACCACCGCCAGGTCTGCCCCACCACCACCCTCTACACGGCCAGCCCTGCCACCCACCACCTCCCACCAACCACCACCACCACCCTCTACCACCGCCCTGCACACCCACCACCACCCACCAACCACCACCACCCTCTACACCGCCCTGCCCCACCACCACCCTCTACCACGGCCACCCTCAACACCACCACCCTGCTACACGGCCACCCCTGCAACCACCACCACCCTCTACCACCGGCCCCACCACCACCACCAACCACCACCACCCTCTACCCTCTACCGCCCTGCCCCACCACCACCCACCAACCACCACCACCCTACACCACCAGCCCTGCACCACCACCACCCACCAACCACGGCCAACCCTCTACCACCGCCACCCCCCACTACCCGGCAACCACTGCCACCCACTACCACCGCCCTGCCCCACCAGGTCTGCCAACCACCACCACCCTCTACCACCGCCCTGCCCCACCACCACCCACTACCCACGGCCACCACTGCAACACCACCACCCTGCTACACGGCCACCCACCAACCACCACCACCCTCTACCACCGCCCTGCCCCACCACCACCACCAACCACCACCACCCTCTACCACGGCCCTGCAACACCACCACCCTCTACCAACCACTGCAACACCTCTACCACCGCCCTGCCCCACCACCACCCACCAACCACCACCACCCTCTACCACCGCCCTGCCCCACCACCACCCACCAACCACCACCACCCTCTACCACCCGCCCTGCCCCACCACCACCCACCACCACCACCACCCTCTACTACACCGCCCTGCCCCACCACCACCCACCAACCACCACCTACCTCTACCACCGCCCTGCCCCACCACCACCCACCAACCACCACCACCCTCTACCACCGCCCTGCCCCACCACCACCCACCAACCACCACCACCCTCTACCACCGCCCTGCCCCACCACCACCCACCAACCACCACCACCCTCTACCACCGCCCTGCCCCACCCACCACCCACCAACCACCACCACCCTCTACCACCGCCCTGCCCCACCACCACCACCACCAACCACCACCACCCTCTACCACCGCCCTGCCCCACCACCACCCACCCACTAACCACCACCACCACCACCCTCTACCACCGCCCTGCCCCACCACCACCACCCACCACCACCACCACACCTCTACCACCGCCCTGCCCCACCACCACCACCAACACCACCACCCTCTACCACCGCCCTGCCCCACCACCCCACCCACCACCACACGGCCACCCTCTACCACCGCCCTGCCACCACGACCACCAACCACCACCACCACCCTCTACCACCGCCCTGCCCCACCACCACCCACCACACCACCACCACCCTCTACCACCGCCCTGCCCCACCACCACCCACCAACCACCACCACCCTCTACCACCGCCCTGCCCCACCACCACCCCCAACCACCACCACCACCCTCTACCCACCGCCCTGCCACCACCTAAGGAAAGTTGCCCAGTTTTGGAATTTTGCAATATCTTTCAGAGTTACATCCTGTGTGGTTGTTTATTTGTTGCTCTTGTTATTCTTGCCTTTCTCACTCTACTTGTTTTGGGCCTGTCTTTGTTTATTGTTACTGTCTCTGGTTTACTGTTTTTATGGTTCCTTTTGTCTTTGTCGCAGTATATATCATTCTCTCTCTCTGTTTCTTCTCTCTCTCTCTCTCTCTCTTCCTCCTCTCGCTCTCTCTCTCTTCTCTCTCTCCTCTCGCTCTCTCTCCTCTCTCTCTCTCTCCATCTCTCTCTCTCTCTCTCTCTCTCCTCATCGCTCTCTCTCTCTCTCTCCTCTCTCTCTCTCTCTCTCCCCTCTTTCCTCTCCTCTCTCTCTCTTTCTCTCTCTCTCCTTTTCTCTCTCTCTCCTTCTCTCTCTCTCCTTTTTCCCTCCATCCTCTCTCTTTCTCCCCGTCTTCTTTTTCTTTCTCCATCCCCCCTCCTCTTCTTTGTTGCTCGAACCAGCTTTCTTAATTTGTTTCGTGTTTCTTCTCTCCTCGCCTTCTCCTCCTCCTCCTCCTTATATTGCTTTGTTTGCCTCGTAACCTGCTTTATCTGCTCGTCTCTTGATTTATCTGTTGCTTCCCTTGTCTCGCTTTACCACCTTGCCTCTCTTTATATTTTCTTCGCCTTACCCTTTCTCACAGTATCTCTTCATTATCTTTTTTTTTTTTATCTAAATCCCCCGTCATTGTGCTACTTCCATTCTATTGTCTGTTTTCTCTAGTTCCCTCTCTCGTTTACGCCTCGACTCCCTTTGTTGCTTTGCACTTTTCTCTCTCTTCTCTTTGTTTCTTGCTGCTCTCCTTCGCTTCGTCCGGACGTTCTCTTTATCCCCTGCTTCTCTTCCCTTGTTTCATTCCTTGCCATTTATATATTTTTTTTTTTTTCTGATTCCTCCTCCTCTTATTTTTGGCTTTGCTTCCTTCTGCTTTTATTCCTTTTCATCTCTTTCTTCCGCCTCCTCCCCTTCCTTGTTCATTTTGTTTCAACTTTTGCTTCCGCTTTCTGTTATTCTTTCCCATTTTCTGGTCCATCCTTTTCTACCTTTTTCTCATTTTCCCCCGCATCTTCCTCTTCCATCTCTGGGACTCTTTCCTCGTTCCTCTTTCCACGCAATTAGCCCTTCCTCCCACCCCTTCCATCTTCGCGCCCCGTTCCGAGTGCCCTCTTTATCAGCCCCACGTAGCCCCTCCTCCTTCATCAATCACTCCCTGCTCCTCCCTCCATTTTCTCTCTTCCTTTTCCTCCTACCTTTGTCTCTCTCATATTTTGTTCAGCTCGAGAGCTGTCACTGTTATCTTCCTTCTTGCTCTTCTTATACTTCGTTCGTTCTTGGTCTTTCGCTACCTACTTCTCTCTTTTTTTTCTTCCTTGTCGTCCCCTTGTTCCTTAGTCGTTCCCTGTCCTTCATTCTTAATTCTCCGGTCTGCTTCCTGTTCTTGCACATGATTCTCTCTCCTTGTCCATCATCGCCCTCCTGGCCTCCACACTTTCTTCTCTCTCTCTCTTTACCCATCATCTTCCCTCTCTCCCTCCTTCCCTCCTTCCCTCTCTCCCTCTCTCCCTCCTGCTCGTGACGACTCTATGCCATAGATTTTGACCACTTCCTAACCTGGTGGCCTCCCCCTGACCTGGTGGCCTCCCCCTGACCTGGTGGCCTCCCCCTGACCTGGTGGCCTCTCCCTGACCTGGTGGCCCCTGACCTGACCTGGTGGCCTCTCCCTGACCTGGTGGCCTCCCCCGGTTTAGACCTGGTGGCCCTCCCCCTGACCTGGTGCCTCGCCCTGGACCTGGTGTCCCTGACCTGGTGGCCTCCCCCTGACCTGGTGCCCCTGACCTGTGGGGCCTGACCTGGTGGCCTCTCCCTGACCTGGTGGCCTCCCCCCCTGACCTGGTGGCCTCCCCCTGACCTGGTGGCCTCCCCCTGACCTGGTGGCCTCTCCCTGACCTGGTGGCCTCCCCCTGACCTGGTGGCCTCCCCCTGACCTGGTGGCCTCCCCCTGACCTGGTGGCCTCTCCCTGACCTGGTGGCCTCCCCCTGACCTGGTGGCCTCTCCCTGACCTGGTGGCCTCCCCCTGACCTGGTGGTGGCCCCTCCCCCCTAACCTGGTGGCCTCTTCCCTGACCTGGTGGCCTCCCCCTAACCTGGTGTCCCCTGACCTGGTGGCCTCCCCTTACCTGGTGGTGGCCCTCTCCCTGACCTGGTGGTGGCCCTCTCCCTAACCTGGTGGCCTCCCCCTGACCTGGTGGCCCTCCCCCTGACCTGGTGGTGCCTCTTCCCTAACCTGGTGTGGCCTCCCCCCTGACCTGGTGGCCTCCCCCTGACCTGGTGGGGCCTCCCCCTGACCTGGTGGCCTCCCCCCCTGACCTGGTGGCCTCCTCCCCTGACCTGGTGGCCTCTCCCTGACCTGGTGGCCTCTCCCTGACCTGGTGCCTCTCCCTGACCTGGTGGCCCTCCCCCCTGACCTGGTGTCCTCCCCCCTGACCTGGTGGCCTCCCCCTGACCTGGTGGCCTCCCCCCTGACCTGGTGGTGGCCTCCTACCCCCTGACCTGGTGGTGGCCTGGTCCCCCCTGACCTGGTGGTGGCCCCTCCCTGACCTGGTGGTGGCCTCCTCCCCCTGACCTGGTGGTTGCCTCCTCCCCCTGACCTGGTGGTGGCCCCCCCCTGACCTGGTGGTGGCCCCCTCCCCCCTGACCTTGTGGTGACCCCTCCCCCCCTGACCTGGTGGTGACCCCTCCCCCCTGACCTGGTGGTGGCCCCCTCCCCCTGACCTGGTGGTGCCTCTCCCCCTGACCTGGTGGTGGCCCCCTCCCCCTGACCTGGTGGTGGCCCCTCCCCCTGACCTCGGGTGGCCCCTCCCCCTTTGACCTCGTGGTGGCCCCTCCCCCCTGGCCTGGTGGTGGCCCCCCCCCCACATATCGTGATACGACCTGGCCCCCTCCGACCTGGTTGTGGCCCCTCCCCCCTGACCTGGTGGTGGCCCCTCCCCCCTGACCTGGATGGCCGTGGCCCCTCCCCCCTGACCTGGTGGTGGCCCCTCCCCCCTGACCTGGTGGTGGCCTCCCCCTGACCTGGTGGTGGCCTCCCCCTGACCTGGTGGTGGCCTCCCCCTGGCCTGGTGGTGGCCCCTCTCCCCTGACCTGGTGGCCTCCCCCCTGACCTGGTGGCCTCCCCCCTGACCTGGTGGTGGCCCCTCCCCCCTGACCTGGTGGCCTCCCCCCTGACCTCGCGCCAGTGAGGGCGCGAGACCTTTCTGCCGTTTTCCTTCATAGAAAACGAAGCACATGTAAACTGCAATTGTTTGGGGTATTTTGTTGTATACACACAAGAGTTCTTACACTCTTGTAAAGCTATTAGCACACAGCGTTTCGGGCAGGTCCGTAATCTTAATTTTCCCTCGAATACGATTCACTGCGTGGTGAACAGATATGTACCGTTCCGGATTGGCGCCCAGTCAATCCTCCCCGGCCAGGATACGAGTGCATTTTGAAAGTGTCAGTACATAAACGACATATGAGATTAAGAAACAGTGTATTGTGAAGACTAATAATAACAAACAGGATCTGACAAATGGCTACTAAAATTCAATTGAAAAGTGTAAAGTTATGAAGATATGTGCAGGATCAAGAAGGACCCAGGAGCAGCTTTTTTTGAAAAGGAAAACCCCCTCCCGTCATGGGGTTGAGACAGTGGCTCGACAATATCCCAGCTCTGATCCCTAGACACACGTCCCAACAATAACGTCTGCAGCAGTTGAAGAAAAAACAAGTGAATAAATCCAGAAAGCCTTCAGAAACCCAGAGAAAGAAGCCTTCTCTGAAATGAAGAATTATTTGGGTGAAGGAAACTGCCTTCCTGTGACGATTCGAGAAAGAGACCAGGGGCCAGATTTACGAAAGCACTTACGCAAGCACTTACGAACGTGTACATCTTTCCTCAATGTTTGACGGCTTTGGTTACATTTATTAAACAGTTTACAAGCATGAAAACGTCCCATTCGTTGTTATTATTGCCTAAGACATTGCCTACGTGAGGCCAGTCTTAGAGCATGCCGCCTCATCATGGAGTCCCCACCTGAAGAAACACACAAGGTAACTGGAAAAGGAACAGAATTTTGCGACGAGGCTCGTCCCAGAGTTGTGAGGGATGTGATATGAAGAGCGACTGAAGGAACTGAACTTGACGACACTAGAAAAAAAGATTGTTATAGAGAGATATGATAGAAACGCATCAAATACTTAATAGGATTAACAGAGTGGAAACAAACGAAATGTATACACTGAATAGCAACAAAACGAGGGGACATGGGTGGAAGCTGGAAACTCAGATGAGTCAAGAGATGTTAGAAAGTATTCTTTTAGCGTGAGAGAAATGAGGAAATGGAATGAATTAAAGGAGCACATTGTGGAAGCAAACTCAATTCATAGCTTTAAAATTAGTTACGATTGGGAAATAGGACATGTCATTGCTTTAAAAAAAACTCAACCGTCGGCTAGAAAGGCGGAATCAAAGAGTCAGTGCTCGATCTTGAAGGCAAAAATAGATGAGACCACACATACACCGCACACTAGGTGGGGGCCTGACGGCTGAGTGGACAACGCTCTGGGTTCGTAGTCCCAGGGTCCGGTGATCGATCCCCGGTGATGGCGGAAACAAGTGGGCAAAGTTTCTTTCACCCTGATGCCTCTGTTCACCTAGCAATAAATAGATACCTGGGAGTTAGAAAGCTGCTACGGGCTGCTTCCTGGGGATGTGTGCACGTGTGTAAGAGAAATATATGTAGTAGACATAATAGAGGAAAAATAGATTGGTTAGAAAGGCGGGGTCCAAGAGCTCATAGCTCGATTCTGCAGATACAAATAGTACACAGTCTCCAAGGGTCGCAGTAAAGAGGTCAAGAGTTGAAGAAAGAGCTATACTTTACTGTTGGGAAGACTGACACATGACCCCTCCCAGCCGTGTTGACCCCCACATGACCCCTCCCAGCCGTGCTCCCAGCCGTGTTGACCCACTGCCCCTCCCACCGTGTTGACCCCCACATGACCCCTCCCAGCCGTGTTGACCCCCACATGACCCCTCCCAGCCGTTTGACCCAATGACCCCCCAGCAGTGTTTGACCGCACATGACCCCTCCCAGCAGTGTTGTCCCCGAACCCTCCCAGCCGTGTGACCCCACATGACCCCTCCCAGCCGTGTTGACCCCATGACCCCTCCCAGCCGTGTTGACCCCATGACCCCTCCCAGCCGTGTTGACCCCCACATGACCCCTCCCAGCCGTGTTGACCCCATGACCCCTCCCAGCCGTGTTGACCCCATGACCCCTCCCAGCAGTGTTGACCCCATGACCCCTCCCAGCCGTGTTGACCCCACATGACCCCTCCCAGCCGTGTTGACCCCCACATGACCCCTCCCAGCCGTGTTGACCCCCACATGACCCCTCCCATCCGTGTTGACCCCATGACCCCTCCCATCCGTGTTGACCCCATGACCCCTCCCAGCCGTGTTGACCCCCACATGACCCCTCCCAGCCGTGTTGACCCCCACATGACCCCTCCCAGCCGTGTTGACCCCCACATGACCCCTCCCAGCCGTGTTGACCCCATGACCCCTCCCAGCCGTGTTGACCCCATGACCCCTCCCAGCAGTGTTGACCCCATAACCCCTCCCAGCAGTGTTGACCCCATGACCCCTCCCAGCAGTGTTGACCCCATGACCCCTCCCAGCAGTGTTGACCCCATAACCCCTCCCAGCAGTGTTGACCCATGACCCCTCCCAGCGTTGTCCCCATAACCCCTCCAGCAGGGTTGACCCATACCCCCTCCCCTCCCAGCTGTGTTGACCCCAGACCCTCCCAGCCGTGTGACCCCATGACCCCTCCCAGCCGTGTTGACCCCATGACCCCCACCCACCCCCTGTTGACCCCATAACCCCTCCCAGCTGTGTTGACCCCATGACCCCTCCCAGCCGTGTTGACCCCATGACCCCTCCCAGCCGTGTTGACCCCATAACCCCTCCCAGCCGTGTTGACCCCCACATGACCCCTCCCAGCCGTGTTGACCCCACATGACCCCTCCCACCGTGTTGACCCCATGACCCTTCCCACCGTGTTGACCCCATGACCCCTCCCACGCAGTGTTGACCCCACATGACCCTTCCCAGCCGTGTTGACCCCATGACCCCTCCCAGCAGTGTTTTTGACCCCATGACCCTTCCAGCCGTGTTGACCCCAGCCCTTCAGCCGTGTTTGACCCCATGACCCTTCCCAGCCGTGTTGACCCCCATAACCCCTCCCAGCCGTGTTGTGACCCCATGACCCCTCCCAGCAGTGTTGACCCCATGACCCCTTTTCCAGCCGTGTTGACCCCACATTGACCCCTCCCAGCCGTGTTGACCCCCCACATGACCCCTCCCAACCGTGTTGACCCCCATGACCCTTCCCAGCCGTGTTGACCCCATGACCCCTCCCAGCAGTGTTGACCCCCCTTCCCAGCAGTGACCCCTCCCCTCCCAGCAGACCCCTCCCAGCAGTGTTGACCCCATGACCCCTCCCAGCAGTGTTGACCCCACATGACCCCTCCAGCCGTTTTGACCCCAAACCCTCCCAGCCGTGTTGACCCCCACATGACCCCTCCCACCGCCTGTGTTGCCCCAAACCGTGTTGACCCCATGACCCTTCCCAGCCGTGTTGACCCCATGACCCCTCCCAGCAGTGTTGGACCCCCCATGACCCCTCCCCTGCAGTGTTGACCCCCACCCCTCCGCCGTGTTGATGACCCCTCCCAGCCGTGTTGACCCCATGACCCCTCCCAGCAGTGTTGACCCCATAACCCCTCCCAGCAGTGTTGACCCCACATGACCCCTCCCAGCCGTGTTGACCCCATAACCCCTCCCCAGCAGTGTTTGACCCCCCCCTCACATGAACCCCTCCCAGCCGTGTTGACCCCATGACCCCCCCCCCCCCGGTTTGAGGCCAGGCATGTTGCTGATGGTCATCATTACTCACATGATTGTCGGTGAAGGCTCAGCCTCTCAGAGTGATTGTATAGTGCGGAGTGATTGTGTCTGGTTCTCCTCGTTGCTACTATAACAATTACTGTGTTAATCATTATAATAACGTTATTAATACAAAGTAATTGGTAATTAGTATTATTTAGTAATTGGTAATCTTGTCACGTTAGGGTCTCGTAATTATCTAAAATACTCGTGAACCTCTTGACTCTTCACATTTAGTTTCGTTTATTATGCCCCCCATACCCATCTTGTGGGCGGTAGAGGAAAGGGTTACAGAGGCACATAATGGGCTCAGGGACTGAACCCCACAATTCATTTAGCTGTGTAAGTTACAGTCTTGATGAGCTAGTTGCACAATACACTTCGTCACATCATCAATGGGCTCGAGATCGACCACAAGTACAGTTTCTAATTTTAGCACCTGACACATGTGGAGAGTTAGTGTCACAGTTGGTATGTTTGTCCTGCACACCGCCCCCCCCCCCCCCATCCAGTGGGCAGCGGTGGATAGGTTACAATCACTCAGTTGGGGATATTTGGCCAAGACTTGTGGTAGCAAATCATTTTGAATGAAATATTTACACATCTCTTGAACATTTGTTATAGAGTTGGCTCTAAATTCGGCTCTGGTCCTCAGTAGGCCTATAGAATTCCACAGCAGTCTTCTTGACGCGGCTCTCACACACAACCAATCCAACGTGAGCCTTAGGCCTTTAGGACTATAGGTAGCTGCTGACTGTTGCGTGTCTCAGCACGTAGTTATGACGGACTAACCACCTTATTGTATTCAAGCATGGAGACCTCGCGCCAGATTCACGAAGCAGTTACGCAAGCACTTACGAACCTGTACATCTTTTCTAAATCTTCGGCGGCTTTGTTTACAATTATTAAACAGTTAATGAGCTGCGAAGCACCAGGAGGCTGGTTATACACCTTAACAAACGTGATCTGATTCAGCTTTAGCCCCTTTTAGGTTATTCTTTCTTTCTCTTATATTGCTATCTCTCTGTGTGTGTCTATATTTCACCTCTTTTTTTTTTTGTCTGTTCCCATTTGACGTGCAGTTTTTCCCCATTAACTTTAAAGGTATACTCCAACCATCTCTCGCATTTCACCTCACAGTCTTAATGTGTAAGGTGACCTCCATCATTCCGGGTTATTCATGCCCGTGCCACCTAGTGGACGGCTTACTCTTCAATCAATCAATCAATCTTTACACGTCTCGACCAGCCTCCGGGGCGGGGGTGAAACATGGACACGTCCGGCATGATGATGATGTGTGGGGCTGGTGGCTGGCGTGATTTACTGCTCCCGTTAGTGTGAATAAATGGTCGCGTCGTCAAACATTTAATTCCTGGTATTATCGTGTTACGAGCAGTTTCATCTGGCGTTGTTGGCGCTCTGGTTCACGGTCACAGTGTTGTGCCGCTGACGTTCACAGCGTTAATAAGCGACGTGTATGTCAAGATATTTAACTGTTGTGTATGTATACATATTATTATTAGTATTTATTGGGTGTGTGGTGTCTGAAGATGCGCACACACACGTGTGTGTGTGTGTGTGTGTGTGTGTGTGTGTGTGTGTGTGTGTGTGGTGTGTGTGTGTGTGTGTGTGTGTGTGTGTGTGTGTGTATTTGTGTATATCTGTGTGCGTGTGTGCTCGCATATGTGCGTGCTTCCAAGCTGTCAATGTTTATACATATATTTTGTGACAGCCCTTCCTCCCTGTTTAGACAGTACTTTTTATAAGTATGTGAACATAGTACAAACATTAACCTAATGGACAATTAGACAGTAGAATTTGGTACTATTCACTTTATAGTCCGGAAAAAATAATGCTAGACCTAGAAGGGTTAGGTTAGGTCTAGCAACATAAATACAAAACCTTTTCCAGTTTGTCCCAATAATACCAAGTTCTACTTTGTAATTGTCCATTACGACAATATATGCACAGAGTTACACACAGTTACACACAGTTACACAAAGTGTTACCTTAACAAGAGGATAGGTTGTTGTTAAAGATTCGCTACTTGGAACAAAAAGTTCCAAGTAGCACGGGCTATGGTGAGCCCGTACGGGGTTGTTGTTGTGTAGTAAATTATATTTGGATGAAAGCTCCCTTGTATGTGGGGGGTCTCAGGTGTGTGGGGGGGGGGAGAGGGATTCCTCAGGTGTGTGGGGGAGGTTATCTTGAGGTTATCTTGAGATGATTTCAGGGCTTAGCGTCCCCGCGGCTCGGTCCTCGACCAGACCTCCTTTTCGTTACACACCTCCACGAGCAGCCCGTCGCAGCTGTACCTATTTACTGCTAGGTGAACAGGGGTATCGTGGTGAAAGAAGTGGCTTCACAAGATTGTAATTACTATGCTATGTATCCTCACAATCCCAATGTACCTTCTTGTATATAAATAAATAAATAAATAAATAAATAAATAAATAAATAAATAAATAAATAAAAGAAACTGCCCATTCGTTTCTGCCTCCACTGGGGATCGAACCCGAAACCTCAGGACTACGAATCCGAGTCGTTGTCCACTCAGGTGGCAGTCCCCAGGGGAGAGTCTATTGGAGCTACACAGGAACATGTATGATGCTGCAGAATGCCTACTGCTCCATACGAGGCAGCTTCTCTATATTCCCAGCTGGAAACTTTCATAAACATATCTACTCTACACTTGAAATAATTCGCCCACCGCCTTGCCAGTGACTTGGTCCTGGGTTCGTATATTCTGGCCGTGGAGGATTAACTGGGCACCAAACCTTAAATCCTCGCCTCTGTTCATCCAGCAGTAACTGGATACCTGGGGCCAGATTCACGAAGCAGTTACGCAAGCACTTACGAACGTGTACATCTTTTCTCAATCTTTGACGGCTTTGTTTACAATTATTAAACAGTTAATGAGCTCCGAAGCACCAGGAGGCTGTTTATAACAACAACATTTGATTGGAAAGTTTTCATACATGTAAACTGTTGAATAAATGTAACCAAAGGCTTCAAAGATTGAGGAAAGATGTACACGTTCGTAAGTACTTGCGTAAAAGCTTCGTGAATCTGGTGGGGACATTTGTAGGTAAGACTTGCCAAAAACGAGGGGAAGGGAAGGCTCTCGGGGCGCTAACAGGAGTCAGAAGTCTTCTGTACTCGAAAATCTTATACATAAATTAGGAACGCTATTACCCCTTTGCTCTCGTTCGTTACTTTGTATGTCCTAAACATGTCTTTCCTTATTCTTCGTATTTATGTTCGACAGGAAGGTTTCTTAATAATAATATCATTCTCTATTCATTTTCTAAATAATTTTATTATTTGGTGCTCAAAACAGAACTGCATAATCTAAATGATATTTAAAGAGGACAAGATAAAATTGAAGAATAAGATTAATCCTAATGCTAACACTTCTTATGATTCTAAGAACATTTATAATTTTTTTTATCTTTATTTACGAAAATACAATATAAATTATATACATAAGTTTTACAATGCAATACTACATTATAATTCTCAGATATATTAGCAGGATTCAGTCATGACAACTTTCGCATTTAAATTTGGCAATTTCATCATTGTCCAGCTGATACCTAGTACCTCTGATATAATTTCCTTGGCATAGAATCCTGCATTTGTTGACATTAAACCCAATATACCAAGTTTACATTCATTTAAAGAAAAGAACTATGGAAGTTGGGTTCCAACTTTAAAAATAGGGAATTTATTCCTCTCCCTATTTTTGTTTCATCTCCAAATTTACTTACGTTTTTGGTCAATGCTTTCTCAATAGTATATATATATATATTTTTGGTAAACAAAGGTGGTCTCAGGGCAGAGTCATGGGGCACTCCATCTACAAAACGTTTCTCACTCGGATTATTAATGCTTACTCTGTGTTTATTTTTGCAACAAAAATTCTTTCCACTTTAGATACTTCAAGTATACGAGTCTTTACCTTTTTAGTGTTTGATAATGCACAGTGTCAAAGGCTTAACCTAAAGTCAAGGTACATAACATCACAATATTTCCCACTATCAACTTATTATTTTAAAGCATTTTTAAAAGGAGTAAATTGGTGAGAAAAGCCGAGGATTCGGCTTTTCGGCTGCGACGAGTACCCAGAGCATAGGTTCGAGTCTTCGTCACGGCTCCTACTGATTTTCTCATTGATGAATCACGTTAATGGGGTTTTTCTGTGTTGTAAATGTCTATAAGATGAGCGACTCTTAGTAAAAGCATGTTGTGACTCATTTATTAAATCTGTTTTTTCTTCACATATAGAAATAACTTTTGCAGTTATTGAGTCAAGGAACAGACTTTAAACAAATTTTTTTTTATCTTTATTTAAGAAAATACAATATAAATCACATATACATAAGTTTTACAGGGCTGATACAAGTGATCTATCATCTGTCTTCAAAATCCCCAACCCTCTACGATTCCTGTACATATGTTAATAGGTCATAGTCGAATGACCTATTAAATATGAACACAAAGGGTTACCTTACCTTTCGATGATTTCGGAGTTCACGTCCCCGCGGCCCGGTCTCTGACCAAGGGTCACAAAAGTTCCTATTTTCATTCGTTAAGGACCCTGACAAATACTTATCCTGGAGTCATTGACAGGCTTCAAATTTTGCCACTGTCTAATGGCTCTGATGACTAGTTAATTATCTATTTTACCCTCTGCGCCACATGGCTGGAGTGTAGACGGGCCTGTCTCGCGATCTGAATCTCTCGCGTCAAACTCAGTGTTATTGTCTAAGCAGAAGCGCAGGAATCTAAACCACCCACCTCACTCCTCAAGGCCGATGTTGCTCTGCCTGAGGTACCGTCAGTCTCGGGAAGAATTTAATTTCGGTAACCTGTGCTTGTGTGTGTGTACAGCCGAGACCTGTTGCCCTGTGCCTGCCCTCTGTCTCCTACCATTCTGTCCATTTCTGCCTGCCTGTCGACCTGTCTGTATACCTCTGTCCTTGCCCCCTTCTTGCCTGTCTTCTGGTGCTTCTCTTCCTTATGGACCATTAGCCTCGTGCCTCACCCAGGCCATCGCAACTCTCCAGATCTAATGTCAACCGCCTCATTTAGTCCTTACTCTCCTTTCTCACTCGCGATATTCCTGCTTTCTCGCCCCGCTTTCTCCCTTTTTCTTCTTCTTTTATCCCGGGAAGTTTGAACATTGTTTTTTTCCCACTTAATGGTGGGTTTTGCAAGCGTTTTGCATGCATCAGTCATCCGCCGTTCTTTCTCCATCTGGTCTCTTTCTCTGCCGCCCTCTCCCTCTCTCTCTCCGTTTTTCTGCGCCTCTCTTTGTGTCACTGCTTCTCTCTTCCCCTCCTGTTTATCTGTATCTCTGTCTTTTTGGTTATGTGCCTCAATCTGCCTTTCGGATTGTGTTTACTGTTTCTCGGTCTCTGTTATATTGCCTTGCTAGAAGTTATAGAGACCGTCTTCGTTCTGTCCTTAGTGCCCAGGGAAGATGCCCTCACCCCAGGCAGTTGTCCTTAATGTTCAGGAATACTGACCCCCGGACACTGACCCCCGGACACTGACCCCCGGACACTGACCCCCGGACACTGACCCCCGAACACTGACCCCGGACAGTATTATGAAATTTATCTATTTTCCTGACCATACCAGACAGATTCATTGCTGAATAAACCAGGAGTAACCTCCATGTTCCCAGCAGCCACCACACCTCTCTAGACACCTTGAAATATGAGGACCACAGCTGGCGGAAGGTCATCACAGACCAGGAAATATTGATATCCCTGATGGGTTCTCCTAAGGCGGTTTTTACAAAGTTCCCCCCGTTATCTTTCCCTCTGGGACACCAGGGACACAAAAAGTCCCAAATTCGCCCGTTTTCTAATTGGAAAAGTTAGCAAATTTCAAAATTTCCCCTCAAACTTTCAGAAGCAATGTTTGAGGGGGATAATAGTCATTTTTTCTAATCATTTTAGGCCTAAGGAATGAGGAAAATAACACTTACTATCTAGGAACAAAAATGGGGATGAAAAATATATGTTTTTTTACTCCTATTCTTTGTTTCTTTTATTTCTTCATCATACACTTCACACGTGTATAATAATTTAACCTTTTTTGTTTTGTTTTGTTTAGTACATTCAGATTTTTTTTTTCATATGGCTAATCTGTCGCCTACGTTTTCGAAGTCAAAAACCTGTATATAGGGTTTTGTCCAAGTGTCTCACTTTCCAGCTCTGATCTCCCATTTTTCCTCTATGTTGTATTTTCTCTATGAAAAGGAGCGACGTGCTTCTTTTCATATTCTCCTTCTCCTCGTCTCGTCGTTATCGCCGTTCTTCCCTCTCCCCCTTTTCTCCTCTTACCCCTTTTCTCTCTCTCTCTCTCTCTCTCTCTCTCTCTCTCTCTCTCTCTCGCTCTCTCGCTCTCGCTCTCTCTCTCTCTCCCGCTCTCGCTCTCTCTCTCTCTCCCGCTCTCGCTCTCTCTCTCTCTCCCGCTCTCGCTCTCTCTCTCTCTCCCTCACCTGCCCGTTATTTGCAGTCCTCAAAAGGATCCTCATTCATTCCCGGCGCCTCGCCCTTTCTTCTGTCAATGCACAAGTTACCCTCCGTCTCTCATTTTCTATCTTTTTCACTTATTATTCATTTTTTTTTATTTTGCTCGCCTCTGCCTGTGTGTGTCTGTCGTCAGTCTGTCACATTCTCTGTCGTCTCTGCGTCAGCCTGTCTGTCACTGGCAGATATATATGTGTGTCTCTGTCTCTCTGCCTCCTTTTGCTTGTCTGTTTTGTTTCTATTTGTGTCTACATGTTATATATTTTCCTGTCTTAGCCTGTCACTGTTTTTTTTGTCTCTGCCTCTGTTTCTGTCATTTATGCGTTTTGTTTCTCTGTGTTTGGTTCTGTCATCAATGTGCCTCCGTCTATATCCCTCTCTGACTCTATCTCTTTAAGTGCTTCCATTTATGTATATCTGTTTATCTCGTCTTCCTCTTTGTCTTCTTCCTTGTCCTCCTCGCTCCCCCCTTCTCTGATTCCAACTTGATCTTTCCCTTCCTCTTCCCCTTCTTCTTCCTGCTCCTCTTCTTGCTCCTCTTCCACTGCGCCTCTCTTTAATTTAAACCATCTTGAGGAGTGTGTTGATGAGATGTTGACCATGACTGGTGATGGAGGGACTCCCCAAGCTCTCTGGCTCGTGTCATCTTAATCTGTGTTCGGTTCGTGTCATCACATGGAAGACCTCGGTCGTGTTGTCCTTGTTCATGTCCTCGGTCGTGTTGCCCTTGTTCATGTTCTGGGTCGTTTTGCCCTTGTTCTTGTCCTCGGTCGTGTTGCCCTTGTTCTTGTCCTCGGTCGTGTTGCCCTTGTTCATGTTCTGGGTCGTTTTGCCCTTGTTCTTGTCCTCGGTCGTGTTGCCCTTGTTCATGTCCTCGGTCGTGTTGCCCTTGTTCATGTTCTAGGTCGTTTTGCCCTTGTTCTTGTCCTCGGTCGTGTCGCCCTTGTTCTTGTCCTCGGTCGTGTTGCCCTTGTTCATGTCCTCGGTCGTGTTGCCCTTGTTCATGTCCTCGGTCGTGTTGTCCTTGTTCATGTCCTCGGTCGTGTTCCTTGTTCATGTCCTCGGTCGTGTTCCTTGTTCATGTCCTCGTCCGTGTTCCTTGTTCATGTCCTCGTCCTTGTCCTCGGTCGTGTTGCCCTTGTTCATGTCCTCGTCCTTGTCCTCGGTCGTGTTGCCCTTGTTCATGTCCTCGTCCTTGTCCTCGGTCGTGTTGCCCTTGTTCATGTCCTCGTCTGTGTTCCTTGTTCATGTCCTCGTCTGTGTTCCTTGTTCATGTCCTCGTCTGTGTTCCTTGTTCATGTCCTCGTCCTTGTCCTCGGTCGTGTTGCCCTTGTTCATGTCCTCGTCCTTGTCCTCGGTCGTGTTGCCCTTGTTCATGTCCTCGGTCGTGTTGCCCTTGTTCATGTCCTCGGTCGTGTTGCCCTTGTCCTTGTCCTCGTCCTTGTCCTCGGTCGTGTTGCCCTTGTTCATGTCCTCGGTCGTGTTGCCCTTGTTCTTGTCCTCGGTCGTGTTGCCCTTGTCCTTGTCCTCGGTCGTGTTGCCCTTGTTCATGTCCTCGGTCGTGTTGCCCTTGTTCATGTCCTCGGTCGTGTTGCCCTTGTTCATGTCCTCGGTCGTGTTGCCCTTGTTCATGTCCTCGGTCGTGTTGCCCTTGTTCATGTCCTCGGTCGTGTTGCCCTTGTTCATGTCCTCGGTCGTGTTGCCCTTGTTCATGTCCTCGGTCGTGTTGCCCTTGTCCTTGTCCTCGTCCTTGTCCTCGGTCGTGTTGCCCTTGTTCATGTCCTCGTTCGTGTTGCCCTTGTCCTTGTCCGTCCTTGTCGTCCCTTGTTCATGTCCTCGGTCGTGTTGCCCTTGTTCATGTCCCTCGGTCGTGTTGCCCTTGTTCATGCCCTCGGTCGTGTTGCCCTTGTTCATGTCCTCGGTCGTGTTGCCCTTGTTCTTGTCCTCGGTCGTGTCGCCCTTGTTCTTGTCCTCGGTCGTGTTGCCCTTGTTCTTGTCCCTCGGTCGTGTCGCCCTTGTTCTTGTCCCTCGGTCGTGTCGCCCTTGTTCTTGTCCCTCGGTCGTGTCGCCCTTGTTCTTGTCCCTCGGTCGTGTCGCCCTTGTTCTTGTCCCTCGGTCGTGTTGCCCTTGTTCATGTCCTCGGTCGTGTCGCCCTTGTTCATGTCCTCGGTCGTGTCGCCCTTGTTCTTGTCCCTCGGTCGTGTCGCCCTTGTTCTTGTCCCTCGGTCGTGTTGCCCTTGTTCATGTCCTCGGTCGTGTTGCCCCTGTTCATGTCCTCGGTCGTGTCGCCCTTGTCCTTGTCCCTCGGTCGTGTCCTTCTAGACGTCTCCGGCGTTGATCCAAAGCTAAAAAAATCTCTGGATTTGTCACAATCCTGGTTTTGTGGCTTTTTTTTTAGGATCAAGTATTGAGCAGTTCCCCAAGACCTGCCTCTGTTCATTTGTTTTCCTTCTCGTATGTGTGCGGTTCTGTCCCTCCCTTTAAGGTAATTGTATTATTATTATTATTGTTATTATTATTGTTATTATTACTGTTGTTGTTGTAGCTGTGTTATTATTCTACTGTTAATTATTTTAACAATTATTATAGGTAAATACCTATAAGATCAAGAGCGATAGCATTGCACTCTCGTAAACATATCGGGTTCTCGCATCAACAGTATCTGGGCTCCCGCTATCGCAAATGCCCTTGATATTGTGCTAAGGCCCTTGATATCGAGCGATGACGATATCAGAACGACCGCTCCAAGTAGATTTATCGTGTGTAATCTCCCGCGAGGAGAGGGGGACGGTGGGGGGGGGGGGGGGGGATAGAAGGGGGCTAACCCCGCTCTCTGTCCTTTGTCTAACAGAAGGATTCGGCTTGTCGTAGGTGCCTTGGGGAGCGGCACTATTTCTGGTACAATTTCCTTCACTATTTCCATCAGAAAGATGGAAGCTGGAATAAAGGGGGATGTTGTATTTCGTCCCGTGTGTGTACTTACCTAGTTGTGCTTGCGGGAGTTGAGCTCTGGCTCTTTGGTCCCGCCTCTCAACTGTCAATCAACTGGTGTAGAGGTTCCTGGGCCTTCTGGGCTCTATCATATCTACACTTGAAGCTGTGTATGGAGTCAGCCGCCACCACATTATTTCCTAATGCATTCCATTTGTCCACTACACTGACACTGAACAAATTCTTCCCAACTTGTCTATGGCTCATTTGGGCACTCAATTTCCACCTGTGTCCCCTAGTGCGTGTGCCCCTTGTGTTAAATAGTCTGTCTTTATCTACCTTATCAATTCCTCTGAGAATCTTGTATGTGGTGATCATGTCCCCTCTAACTCTTCTGTTTCCCAGTGACGTGAGGTTAAATTCCCGTAGTCTCTCCTCGTAGCTAATACCTCCCAGTTCGGGTACTAGTTTGGTGGCAAACCTTTGAACCTTTTCCAGTTTAGTCTTATGCTTGACTAGGTATGGTGTGTGTGTGTGTGTGTGTGTGTGTGTGTGTGTGTGTGTGTGTGTGTGTAATTATTAACAGATCCTTTACATGTTTTTCTTCTAGGAGTAGATATGATTGCTTCCTGAACCCTATTTCGTTTTAAGTTCTTAATTTTTACCATTCGTAAGTATCAGGAATTTATAATTGTTAAACTCAAATGTTATTATCCATTGTCGAATCATACATAGACTTTATTTATATCAACTTGTCAAATTTCACTTTAGCCTTTATATTGATTTTTAGTCTGCAAACGACGACACGAAGCTGTGACTTGAATTTTTATCTATTCTAACTTGGGTGGTTCTGTGTCTTGGGGTGATTTTTACCGTGCTTGGTACCAGCCGGTTGTCCGAACCCAGGTGCCCTGTGGTCCTGAGAAACAATGAGCAGAGTTTTCTTTCTTTTCACCCTATGCCCCTGTTACCTAGCAGTAAAATAGGTACCTGGGTGTTAGTCAGCTGTCACGGGCTGCTTCCTGGGGGTGGAGGCCTGGTCGAGGACCGGGCCACGGGGACACTAAAGCCCCGAAATCATCTTCAAGATAACCAGGATCATTAGCAATATCACTCGGTGATCATACTTATCAAATGACTTTGCGGAGTTCATGAATACATAGTTTGTTTTACGTACAGCAAAACATCGTTTTGTTTTGCTTCTATTGCTTCCGTGAGTTACCTGAATAACAAGAGTTTGTCATCTTGGGTTACCTGCTCTTCTAGCACCAGGAGCCACAAGCTCTTCTAGCACCAGGAGCCACAAGCTCTTCTAGCACCAGGAGCCACAAGCTCTTCTAGCACCAGGAGCCACAAGCTCTTCTAGCACCAGGACAAGCTCTTCTACACCAGCCACAGCTCTTCTAGCACCAGGAGCCACAAGCTCTTCTAGCACCAGGAGCCACAAGCTCTTCTAGCACCAGGAGCCACAAGCTCTTCTAGCACCAGGAGCCACAAGCTCTTCTAGCACCAGGAGCCACAAGCTCTTCTAGCACCAGGATCCCAGCCAGCACCAGAGCCACAAGCTCTTCTAGCACCAGGAGCCACAAGCTCTTCTAGCACCAGGAGCCACAAGCTCTTCTAGCACCGGGAGCCACAAGCTCTTCTAGCACCAGGAGCCACAAGCTCTTCTAGCACCAGGAGCCACAAGCTCTTCTAGCACCAGGAGCCACAAGCTCTTCTAGCACCAGGAGCCACAAGCTCTTCTAGCACCAGGAGCCACAAGCTCTTCTAGCACCAGGAGCCACAAGCTCTTCTAGCACCAGGAGCCACAAGCTCTTCTACACCAGGATCCACAAGCTCTTCTAGCACCAGGAGCCACAAGCCTTCTAGCACCAGGAGCCACAAGCTCTTCTAGCACCAGGAGCCACAATTCTTCTAGCACCAGGAGCCACAGCTCTTCTAGCACCAGGAGCCACAAGCTCTTCTAGCACCAGACACAAGCTCTTCTAGCACCAGGACACAAGCTCTTCTAGCACCAGGAGCCACAAGCTCTTCTAGCACCAGGAGCCACAAGCTCTTCTAGCACCAGGAGCCACAAGCTCTTCTAGCACCGGGAGCCACAAGCCCTTCTAGCACCGGGAGCCACAAACCCTCCTAGCACCAGGAGCCACAAACCCTTCTAGCACCAGGAGCCACAAGCTCTTCTAGCACCAGGAGCCACAAGTTCTTCTAGCACCAGGAGCCAGCCAGCACCAGGACCACAAGCTCTTCTAGCACCAGGAGCCACAAACTCTTCTAGCCACGCTCTTCTAGCACCAGGAGCTCCTAGCACCAGGAGCCACAAACCCTTCTAGCACCAGGAACCACAAGCTCTTCTAGCACCAGGAGCCACAAGCTCTTCTAGCACCAGGACACCTCCTACAAGCCACAACCTTCTTCACCGAGACCACTAGCACCAGGAGCCACAAACCCTTCTAGCTAGCACCAGGACCGGGAGGCCACAAACCCTTCTAGCACGGAGCACAACCAGCACCCGACCAACAAACCCTCCTAGCACCGGGAGCCACAAACCCTCCTAGCACCAGGAGCCACAAACCCTTCTAGCACCAGGAGCCACAAACCATCACACAAGCACTAAGGCACAAGCCATAAAACCTTGAATGTGGCGCCGTGAAGAGTCGACTCCATCAAAGTCGACCCTCTACAAAACCTCGACTTTCACCAGGAAGAATCGAACCCCTCGTCATCCAGCCCAGTCCTGACCTATAACCAGCTACGTACATTCCCAAGCAACCCACCTAACCTAACCTGTCGACGTGGACGTGTATGAGCTGCGACGTTTTCATAGTTCTTTGTAATTGGGGAAACCATTACGTACAAAATGTGACGTACTAGCTAAGAGGCCAGGTTCCCTTGGCTATTCCCACCCACTCTCCACCCTAGTCATCAGTTTCCGAGTGTCGGGTTTATAAAGAACATTTTCACGAAGACCCTTCGTATTAATTTTCACCAGGGACCCTCCATTTTCACCAGGGACCCTCCATTTTCACCAGGGACCCTCCATTTTCACCAAGGACCCTCCATTTTCACCAAGGACCCTCCATTTTCACCAAGGACCCTCCATTTTCACCAAGGACCCTCCATTTTCACCAAGGACCCTCCATTTTCACCAAGGACCCTCCATTTTCACCAGGGACCCTCCATTTTCACCTTGCTGCCTCACCATAACAGTTCCTCCCCCTCCCCTTGTCTCGTCCCCAATCCCCTCTCACCCCCATCCCCCATCCCACAGGTCTACAAGCCCCGATGAGAGGGGGGGGGATAGCGTGATACTCTAGACATGACTCCCCTCGTTACCCTTAACCACCAAACTACCCGCAATCATCCCCTTGCCACAATAACATTCCTCAATGAAACAATCAAGTGTTGGTAAGACCTTCTGTACAGTTTCTCTTTCTCGCTCTCTCTGTTTATCGGTGTATTTTTTTGTGCCATTTTTGTTTTGGTTTACTTCGATTGTAATTGATGTTCTTGTTCAGATTCTTTGTGGTGGTTACGACCTTCGCCTTCTTGCTCTACCGTCTGAGGCGCCTGGTTCTCACCGGGCCTTATAGGCAGCCATGATGAGAATCACGTCTTACTCTACTACTGGGCACCACCAGAAAGTTCACCATGCTCCCTAAACACCGCTTTCACCATCACCACCGCTCGTCTACCACCGTTGTTCTTCTACCACCGCCACCACCATCCCTACCACGGCCAGCGGCGCCGCCACGGTCACCAGCGGCATTCTGGCGCCTCTGGAGAGGACAAACTCAGTGACGATGGAGCAGTAATGTGCCGCGAGGGTCAGTCAAGGCTGACACACTCCCTCAAGTGAACAAATCCACAAGAGCCGTGACGAGGATTCGAACCTGCGTCCAGGAGCATCTCTCTCAACACCTGTGATTGCCAGAACACGACACTAAATGAAGACTCGCTAGACTTTGTTGTAAGACTTGTCAACAAGTATTTAGCACAGTGGGCCATGAAAGCCTGGGGGAACAAGGCTAGTAAGCAAGCTGGGATAGTCAGCCAGGCACGGGACTGGGTAAGGGGATACCAGGAGGACAGAACACAGAGACTCACGGTCACAGAGGTGTCAGACTGGGAGAATGTTTAAAAGTTGGGTCACCTAAGGCATGGTTCCGAGACCATTTACAGGAAGACCTTGACAAACTCTAGGAGTAGGTAGATAAATGGCTGTTAGACTTCAATACCAAGAAAGTGTAAGGTGAGAAAAAGTGAGAAATGGCGTAGATAACTCCAGTTCGCATTAAGGCACTGGTTCTCATCCAAGGGGGTTCAACAGGTGTTATCATCTTCCTCGTGATGATAACCGTTATCACCGTCCTCGTGATGATAACCGTTATCACCGTCCTCGTGATGATAACCGTCATCACCGTCCTCGTGATGATAACCGCCTTCCTCATGATAACAAACTTGTCGATAACAGCATCTCTGAAACAAGGAAATATAGCACAAATATTCCGTAACATACTCATCCCTTAACCCTCACCCCACCTTACTCACCTCTCACCCCTCCATACCCACCCGTCACCAACACCCCCCCCCCCGCACACCCCCACCCCCCCACCACCCCAAAATATCGAAAAAAGTATATATAATTTAATTTTCCTGTTTCATGAATGATAAGATTCACTTCACGAGAACGATAACAATCACTGGATAATTTCTTGTTCGGAGAAAAATGTCGAGGTAAGATGAGGCTGCTTCACCTGTGAGACAGCTGGCGACGCTCCCAGATGGTCCGGCCCCGGCTCTCCACCTGCTGGGAGGCTGGGGGACAGACAAGAGACAGACAGAGAGACAGACAGAGAGACAGACAGAGAGACGGACAGTTTCTCTCTCTGTCGGTGTCTCTCTCTGCCGGTCTCCTGTCAGACAGAGAGAGAGAGAGAGAGAGAGAGAGAGAGAGAGAGAGAGAGAGAGAGAGAGAGAGAGATAAGGGACTGGAGAACATGGCTAGGACAAAGACCTGGACACGGGAGGTCTCACATCTGGCTTTTTATATATATTAAACTGTTAAAAGAAATCGACCTTAGTTTAAGCCAAACTTTTGATGACCGGGTCAGCCTCGTGGTCTTCCCTGTGAGAGGTGAGAGTGGGAGGGGGGGGGGAGGGGGGAGAGGGAGGGGGGAGGTGAGAGGGGAGGTGAGGGATAGGTGAGGGGGATTAGTATTAAGGGTGAGTACGGTTTTAAGGTGAGAGTTTAGGGGTGTGGGGTGGAATGAAGGTCCGAGATAATGGTGGAGGGGAGAGAAGGGGGGGGGGGTGTACGAATTAAGGCAGGAGGCTCAGTGTGTGGTGTTGGGTGGTGGTGGTGGTGGGGATGGGGGGGTGAGGGATGTGTGATGGTGGTGTGGGGGGTGGTATGGGGTGTTGTGAGGGGGGGGAGGTTTCAAACGGCAAATATTTAAAAAAAAAATAGAAATACGAACATGTAACAACCCTAAAAAATTTTGTTTCTAACAAAAAAAATCGTAGGTCTTTCAAAATTTCTAATTTAACGTATATTTAATTGTACCTCTACTAATTTGTAACTGTTTCGACCCTTTACTGTAGACCATCTTGTAAGCCTCTTGTTTACTCGCTTTAAAAGACCTCTTACTGTACCTCTTGTTAGTCCATTGCAGCCTGCTTGACTGTAGACCTCTTGTTATCGCCTTAAAGACACTTTGACTCACGGTAGTCCCTGCATGCAGCTGCTTTAAACGTATTGGCTAACCCCGTTTGCCAGCGCACCCACCTATACCTGAAGA
>NW_025561902.1:0-15569 GCF_020424385.1 Procambarus clarkii | reverse complement strand
AGCCGAAGCTCAACCCCTGCAAGCACAATTAGGGGACAAGGCTCAGTTTCACTCACTCTCGGTTCCTCTTTGCCGCGTTAAGTTGCAACAGAACACTTTCTCCTTGAATCCCATTATTAATACCACGATCAGAGCTCAAGACGTGGACCGAGCACGCTGCCTCCACAACACACAGCTCGCCAAGCGCTCAGTTAAGACCTGTATTCCACTCAGGAGGCCTGACCGCTGCCGCTCTACATTGATCTATTGTCTTTTATGCCATAGCTACAATTGAATCTTTGGGAGGACTTCAGCACTAGAGCTACCGGCGTGAGAGAGGGAGGGGGGGCTTGGATCCACCTGATGCAACACATCTTTCCCCCACTTCCCTCATGACCTACAATATATGAATACTGTATAATACCAAACTAACAAAATGCAGGAGCGGAGCGAATTGACAAACACAACTCGCTATTCTCTTAGTGAGATTATATATACATATATATATATATATATATATATATATATATATATATATATATATATATATATTATATATATATATATGTATATATATATATATATAGATATATATATATATATAATATATATATATATATATATATATATATATATATATATATATATATGTCGTACCTAGTAGCCAGAACTCACTTCTCAGCCTACTATGCAAGGCCCGATTTGCCTAATAAGCCAAGTTTTCATGAATAATTGTTTTTCGGAAACCTAACCTACCTAACCTAACCTAACCTAACTTTTTCGGCTACCTAACCTAACCTAACCTATAAGATAGGTTAGGTTAGGTTAGGTAGGGTTGGTTAGGTTCGGTCATATATCTACGTTAATTTTAACTCTAATAAAAATCAATTGACCTCATACATAATGAAATGGGTAGCTTTAACATTTCATAAGAAAAAAATTAGAGAAAATATATTAATTCAGGAAAACTTGGCTTATTAGGCAAATCGGGCCTTGCATAGTAGGCTAAAAAGTGAGTTCTGGCTACTAGGTACGACATATATATATATATAATATATATATATATATATATAATATATATATATATATATATATATATATATATATTGGTGTATACTGGCAGCAGGTTTTCTTTCAACCATGTTTCATTGAATATGACCGCATATTCTGTATTTATTATTTTCTGGTTTAGGGCTTCTATCCCTCTAACTATTTTCTTAGCATCAGGGCTTAATTGAATCAGGGCTTCTTAGCATCAGGGCATTTGAGCAGAGTTCCGTGCTGCGTTTCACTTACGAGATGGAAAAGGATGGGAAGCTGCCCTTTCTAGATGTAACAGTCATGGAAAAGAGCGGAGGTTTCCACACTGCAGTCTACACTAAGGAAACGAACATAGGAATGTGCCTAAATGCCAACAGCGACTGCCCAGACAGGTACAAGAGGAGTGTTGTTAACACATATGTCGACCGTGCTCTCAGCCACAGCTCAGAATGGAAGCAAGTCGACGAAGAACTCTGTAGGGTAAGGCAGGTCCCAGTCAACAACGGCTTCTCCAATGGTTTCGTCGAAGACATCATAAGAAGGAAAGTGAAACGCCATGCAACCTCTGAAGAGACAACTAACACAACACCTATACCCCCTATTAGACTATTTTACAGGAACTTCTTTTCCACAGCTCATAAAACGGAGGAAAGGGTCCTGAAAGATATTGTTAATAGAAACGTTATCCCTACAGACAAAAATCAGAGGATACAACTGACGATTTACTATAAAACCAGGAAAAACGGCCAGCCTACTCATGAGAAACTCTCCAGACACAAAGCAGAACGCTTTAAAAGAGACCAACGTCGTCTATGCCTTCAAATGCCCTCTTGGGGACTGTAAGCTCCAAAAAACCCAGTATATAGGCAACACAACAACATCTCTTTCTAGGCGTTTAACGATGCATAAGCAACAAGGCTCCATTAAGGAACATATAATCTCTTCCCACAACCAATCCATCGCCAGAGAAATCCTAGTAAACAACACAGAAATCATCGATAGATACAGCGATAGCAGACGGCTTGACGTTTGCGAGGCACTACACATTAAGAAGTCAACACCAGCAATCAACAGCCAATTAATGCACAACTATATTCTACCCACCTCAAGACTCCGCCACAATATAGAAGCATCAAGAAATATGGACCAATAGGCTTTCTACAATCACTTCCATTCAATACCCATTGTTTCGTGTTCTGTCTTGTGTTGATGAATTTAATACCCTATTAAATACCACCTCACCCCATCCACCTCACTCAAATGTAGATATAAACAAATCGGAGATGTGTAAGTTCTATTCAGTTGTGTATGTGTAAACTAAAGTCTTTGAAAATGTAATAAGTTTTACGAAACGCGCTCAAGTGTCGCGTCAGACTAGAAATAAAAATGAATTTTGGAGAATTGATTTTTTAATTACCATCAACAGTGAAAAGAAATGTACGAAAGATTGAGAAAATTCGTGTTAGAATTATAATCTTACTTTTTCGGTCATATTAATAATATATGTCTACAGGAAAGACTGCTACCAAAATATACTAATATATATATATATATATATATATATATATATATATATATCTATATATAATATATTATATATATATATATATATATATATATATATATATATATATAATATATATATATATATATATATATATATATATTGTGACGGAGTTCCGCCCCCCTTATAATTCTCCCACGCCTGCAGTAAGAGTCATGTCTACTTTCCCAAGCGTTCTCTACGTTGCAGGCTACAATTTGATATATGGGAGAGAGTGAAGTGTTCTCGGAGAGCCGAGAAATTTATGAAATAGTAATATTTTGGCCTGTGGTTTAGGCCCTTTAGGGAGCCAAGATGGCGCTTACCTCCCTGATCTCCCGCCAAAACCGTGTGACGTCAGTGGCACCGGATTGGTCACCGACAGCAATGTGGCACCGGGAGCCAATGAAAACTTCCCGTAGCGAAAGTGACGTCACGAAGGAAGGGGGTCCGGCCCGCGAGCCGGGCTGGCGCCAGCAGTCAGACACGACACGTCATAGAGGTCGGACGTGCGACGAATGGTCCTGTCAGTTGGACAGTTGTTTCCCGCTCCGTGGACTTACGCGTCACCTGAAGTCCGCCAGTACTCTGAGAAGTCTTCCCTAGTTCATGTGTTGAACCAGAAGAGGGAATTGACGGTTATTTGAGCAACAAGTGCTCCAGTCAGGTGCTGTGCAAGAAGCAGTGAAGCCGTGCAGTGGCGTCTGTGGCAATCACCAGTTCGTGACAGCGTAGTGGCAGACAGAGCCACTGGGTAGCTGAGGAAGAGAGGGACTATTTGGGGAAACCGGACGACTGTAGCTGAGACGTAGGCGACAGCCGTTGCTGGGAGAAGACGACGGCCAGGAGACCGACTCCAACCTTCAAGAAGTTAATAAGGAGGACGGACCTGCAGTGAGGAGGCACGGAGACGACGCGCTAAACGGTGGGACGACGAGAGGCTCTGGTAGGACACGACGACGTGTAGTGTGGGGGCGTTCCCGACACGAGGACCAGGAGCTACATCTCGACTCTTATCGGAGGATAGGGTGAAGTAGGTGTTTCTAGTTCCCTCCCCATTCCCCTTTAGTTAGCTATATTATTCGGCTATATTATCTAGCCTGAGGATTTTATATGTCATGAGCAAGTCTCACCCATGTCACGATAAAGCACCAGTGTGCTAGACAGTACTATCAAGAGTACTTGTAATATTCATGTTGATTATTGGTGTGTACAGGCACCAGGAACAAGTGATAAATTTACTGTGTTGTGTATATCTTTCTATAGATTTTGATATGAACATATAGTGGTAAATTATATATAATATTATGCCAGTATTTGAAAGTTAGGCTGTGTGCCCAGAAATCATTTATTTTCCATGTATTGATATTTGATGTATCCACATTATATATGCCATGTTTATGCAGTGATGAGTCATTTGTGAGTACAGTGAATTATTGCGTTATCACCCACGAGAGAAAGTACTGAAAACTCCAGTGTTAATATTTCATAATATATTGTTGGATGAATAACAGTGTAAGACCATTACTGTGAGTCATTATAGCATTGATTGTAGAAAAGACTGTTTGAGCCTGAGTACAGTGTAACCAAGTGATACGTGCTATTGTAGCCAATATCGAGTGTGCTAGTTTCTATTAACATTGGAGAATTTAAAGAAACAGCGCGCGAATCTAGAAAACAAGCAAAGCTTTCGCGCGGGAGCCAGGCAATCAGCTGTTCTTGACACTTGATGAGGAGGGGAGTGTTGCCACCCTAGTGATCGCATACTATCCGTGGGAACTTCCGGCCGCGTCGGGATCAGTTGACTTATTTGTTGTTGTTTGGCCTTTGTGACATCTTTCATACATTTTAAGTAAAGTACAAAACCATCTTTGTGTTTTTATCATTCCCTCCATTGATCTTGTGGCTATATTATACTGGTAAGCATTGAGTGATAACAATAAGTACCTGCCTGATTCCTGATCTTTTGAGTGTGACCTTGCCAAGGCTACCACTCATTCCACTAGTCCACTGATGGTGTTACTGGCCACCTAAAACACCAGTTGGCGACCTTGTGGTTAACCGTAGACCCCGATTGTTGGGGAGGGCACACGACAGTCAAGTGTACGAGTCGTGTTCTCACTCTTTCTTAATAAGAGGCCGTTAAGATCGACTGGGAGACTCTCCTGGTGTGCAGTGGCGCCGTGAGGATCGAGTGAAGACCCGCAGGGCTACGGTGAGTGACCTTGAGCATAATTATTGCTCACCCCAGAGTAAGGGTAGAGAGGTGAACCCCAACATTGGCGACCTTGCCAGGATTTCGATCGAAGTAAAGGTTGCAGTGGTGGTACTTGGCAGTGGTGTTAGAGATCAGGCGCAGGTTAACACTCGTAGCACAAGATGGAGGATGATAAAGTAGCCAGGTTTATGGACTCTAGAGACGTACAGGTGCTGGAAGAGTGCACCAAGGCACAGTTACAGGCTATAGCGGATCATTTTGGAATAAAGCTGAAATCTGCCAGAGTTGGTGAAAGAAGACTAGAGATAATGGCTCAGCTCAGGGCTCGAGAGGAAGCTTTGGGGGAGGAACGGCCCCAAACACCTGCCAGTGTGGGTGAGCACCTGAGTATTGGTGGAAGCAGCAGGGGATCCAGCGGCAGCAGGCACAGCATAAAGCTGGAAATAATGAAGCTGCAGCTGGAAGCACAGCAGCGCAAAGAGCGAGAAGCAGAAGCACAGCAGCGCAGAGAAGAGCGAGAAGCACAGCAGCGCAAAGAAGAGCGAGAAGCACAGCAGCGCAAAGAAGAGCGAGAAGCACAGCAGCGTAAGGAAGAGCGAGAAGCAGAAGCGCAGCTGAGGAGAGAAGAAGCACAGCAGCGTAAAGAAGAACGAGAGCGAGAAGCACAGCTACGCCGGGAAGAGCAAGAGCGAGAAGCACAGCTACGCAGGGAAGAACACGAGCGAGAAGCTAGGATGAGACAACAGGAAATAGATGCCAACAAGGAGGTGGAGCTGAAGCGAGCTGAACTGGGACTAGGTGCCCCTGCCCCGCCGCAAACGGAAGACCGACGAGTGAGGGAACGAGACCTGCCGGTCTTTGTGCCTAGTGAAGCCGAAAGTTTCTTCGATCACTTTGAGAGAGTTGCTGCTATGAAGAGGTGGCCGAGGGCGGAGTGGGCGGAGTTGGTCCAAGGGAGGCTCACAGGTGAAGCTCGTGAAGCCTTCACTATGCTCGACTTCTAAGAATGCACTAACTACGATGCGGTAAAACGAGCTGTGCTCCGTTCCTTTAAACTCACGCCAGAGTGTTACCGGAAGAGGTTTAGAGAATGTACCCGGTTGCCAGGAAAATCGTATGCGGAGACGGCGAGGCACATAGAAAGAAAGCTCCTTAAGTGGTTGGACTCCGAAGAAGCTAGGTCAGCCGAAGAGATCAAGGAACTAATGGCCATGGAAAAGTTTATGTCCGTGATCTCTCCTGAGATCAGGATGAGGATAAAGGAGGCGGACATAAAGGACCTGAGGGCCGCAGCCGACCGGGCCGACATGTTAGAAGAAGCCTTACGCCCACGCCGAGAGGGACAGAACCGACCTCCCGCATACGTCGGAAACGATAGGAGTTATAGAAGGACGGATGGGTGGAGGACAGGAGCGAGTTCTCCCAAATCCCACCTCTCAAGTTGGAACACCCGAGGATCAAAAGGTACTGTAGAACCAATCAAGAAGAACCAAGCGGAGAGCTCGGGAGCTGTTGTTGCGACCAAGGAGTCAACAAGCGGTGCGGGAAACACACAGGGTGCGACGGCCTCTGGAGGCAGTGCTAAGGCGAGCGGTGGCGGATGGTCTCCGCCGAGGGGCCGCTGCTACAACTGCGGAATACCCGGACACGTCGCGCGGGAATGCAGACGCCCTAAGCAGCGGGGACACATTGCTTTAGTGATGTTCGAGGACCAGAGGGCCGAGAGAGTACGGGATGAACCCGTGCTGAATGGGGAGAAGAAAGTTCACCCATTCATGTGTCAAGGAACCGTAAGGATGGGGGTCGCAGGCCCCATCTCAGTGAAGATGATAAGAGACACCGGGGCTGACTTTACCCTGGTAAGTGAAACCCTGTTCCCCGAGGGTTACGAAAGTACCAGTGTGGGGGTGGCACGGGTGGCCACTGTGGGAGGCCCAGTGAGGATGCCCCTACACCAGGTAACTTTAAATTCCGAATATGGCTGCCAGACCCTAGTGGTGGGAGTCTGTACATCAATGCCCAAGATGGAGGCACAGGTCATCTTGGGGAATGACGCATGTGGAGGATACGTCCTCCCGCATCTCGTGAAGGGCGAAGAGTGCCTAGAACAAAACAAGGAGACAGGCGAAGAGTTGAACGTCTGTGGGGACGAGAAGGGAATCGCACCGGTGGCGATCCCAGTTTGTACTGTGACACCGAGACAACGCGAAGAACCAGGAGGTTATGGATCTGATGGGGCTGAAGAGACGACTGACAGCCTGGGAACAGATCACCTCTGCGTAGGACCCAGAGAACGAGCGGAGGGCGAAGACAGCCCAAATGGTGAGTTGCAGGTGACCCTCACCAGTTCTCTTGGGGTAGACCGCACTCGTCTTGGACAGTTGCAGCAGGAGGAGTTCCCCGATTTGGTTAGTGAGGCCGAAGGAAGACGTGTGGGTCCTGAGAAGGTTTACTTTCCATTTATCTATATTGTATATGCCATGCTATCCATGCTGAAGGAACGATGGACGCCAGGAGCGACCGTGGGAACGGTGATTGGATATGTCCAGAAATTCAAAGAACGTCTCACTCGAGCGAAGGGACTGGCTAGGAAACTCCTGAAGAAGGCGCAACGTAAGATGTCGGAGTGGTACGACAGGAGAGCTGCGCAGAGGGATTTTCAGGCCGGATCCCAAGTAATGGTTGGGCTGCCAGGTAAAGGTAGAGTGACCAAGTCGCGGTTCAAGAGACCATACCGAGTGCTGCGACGGTTGGGTTCAGTGTCGTACGAGATTGGGAAGCCGGATGGACCCCGAAAGAAACAGGTGTGTCACGCAGACCGCCTAAGACCTTTCTTCAATGTGGAAGGAAGAGCCGCCAAGCAGGACGGAACGGATACCCGAGAAACCCAGCGGACGACGGGTCTGAGTGTACCGAGGGACCGAGAACTCCCGGAGGAGGAAAGTAAGTGGTCCAGGGCGGACGGCACCAGTCTCACCGACACTGAGAGTCTGACAAGGATCGAGGTCAAGCACATCAAGGGGAAGGACGACGTAGTAGCGGACGCCCTATCCCGCATACACTAACGAGACATGACTCTTATTTTAAGGGGAGGGGTATGTGACGGAGTTCCCCCCCCTTATAATTCTCCCACGCCTGCAGTAAGAGTCATGTCTACTTTACCCAAGCGTTCTCTACGTTGCACGCTACAATTTGATATATGGGAGAGAGTGAAGTGTTCTCGGAGAGCCGAGAAATTTATGAAATAGTAATATTTTGGCCTGTGGTTTAGGCCCTTTAGGGAGCCAAGATGGCGCTTACCTCCCTGATCTCCCGCCAAAACCGTGTGACGTCAGTGGCACCGGATTGGTCACCGACAGCAATGTGGCACCGGGAGCCAATGAAAACTTCCCGTAGCGAAAGTGACGTCACGAAGGAAGGGGGTCCGGCCCGCGAGCCGGGCTGGCGCCAGCAGTCAGACACGACACGTCATAGAGGTCGGACGTGCGACGAATGGTCCTGTCAGTTGGACAGTTGTTTCCCGCTCCCGTGGACTTACGCGTCACCTGAAGTCCGCCAGTACTCTGAGAAGTCTTCCCTAGTTCATGTGTTGAACCAGAAGAGGGAATTGACGGTTATTTGAGCAATAAGTGCTCCAGTCAGGTGCTGTGCAAGAAGCAGTGAAGCCGTGCAGTGGCGTCTGTGGCAATTCACCAGTTCGTGACAGCGTAGTGGCAGACAGAGCCACTGGGTAGCTGAGGAAGAGAGGACTATTTGGGGAAACCGGACGACTGTAGCTGAGACGTAGGCGACAGCCGTTGCTGGGAGAAGACGACGGCCAGGAGACCGACTCCAACCTTCAAGAAGTTAATAAGGAGGACGGACCTGCAGTGAGGAGGCACGGAGACGACGCGCTAAACGGTGGGACGACGAGAGGCTCTGGTAGGACACGACGACGTGTAGTGTGGGGGCGTTCCCGACACGAGGACCAGGAGCTACATCTCGACTCTCATCGGAGGATAGGGTGAAGTAGGTGTTTCTAGTTCCCTCCCCATTCCCCTTTAGTTAGCTATATTATTCGGCTATATTATCTAGCCTGAGGATTTTATATGTCGTGAGCAAGTCTCACCCATGTCACGATAAAGCACCAGTGTGCTAGACAGTACTATCAAGAGTACTTGTAATATTCATGTTGATTATTGGTGTGTACAGGCACCAGGAACAAGTGATAAATTTACTGTGTTGTGTATATCTTTCTATAGATTTTGATATGAACATATAGTGGTAAATTATATATAATATTATGCCAGTATTTGAAAGTTAGGCTGTGTGCCCAGAAATCATTTATTTTCCATGTATTGATATTTGATGTATCCACATTATATATGCCATGTTTATGCAGTGATGAGTCATTTGTGAGTACAGTGAATTATTGCGTTATCGCCCACGAGAGAAAGTACTGAAAACTCCAGTGTTAATATTTCATAATATATTGTTGGATGAATAACAGTGTAAGACCATTACTGTGAGTCATTATAGCATTGATTGTAGAAAAGACTGTTTGAGCCTGAGTACAGTGTAACCAAGTGATACGTGCTATTGTTGCCAATATCGAGTGTGTGAGTTTCTAGTAACATTGGAGAATTTAAAGAAACAGCGCGCGCGAATCTAGAAAACAAGCAAAGCTTTCGCGCGGGAGCCAGGCAATCAGCTGTTCTTGACACTTGATGAGGAGGGGAGTGTTGCCACCCTAGTGATCGCATACTATCCGTGGGAACTTCCGGCCGCGTCGGGATCAGTTGACTTATTTGTTGTTGTTTGGCCTATGTGACATCTTTCATACATTTTAAGTAAAGTACAAAACCATCTTTGTGTTTTTATCATTCCCTCCATTGATCTTGTGGCTATATTATATATAGCCACTATATTATATCAGCATCCGAAGACCTTGTGAAGGAAATTCTACCTGCCCACTTACATCAGCTGGCAGGTGTACATGATCCCAATTTTACACGCTGTGCCACAGAGTGGGCCTCTCGTGCAGGCCAATCACCTCAACCACCATCCTCAAAAGCCCACAAGCAATCCAGCTGGGATGGCCCCATTGTAGACCAAGTTGCTGCAGAGTGCCTGGGTGCTGCATCAACACAACACGACATTGCTCACCTCACAGCAGTAGCAGCACCACATGCAGGGGATTTCCTGTTAGCAACCCCAATGTCGGCAATTGGCACGTGTCTCACACCACACGCCCTCCGAATTGCTGTGGCCCTCCGCCTTGCTGCCCCAATCCACACCAGATATAGGTGTATTTGCGGCGAGGTGGTGGCTGACAGGGTACGGCCACCATGGCCTTCTCTGCCAAAGCACAGGGGGATGGCACTCGAGGCACAATGAAGTTAACGACATCATCAAGAGGAGCCTCACCACAGCTGGATGCCCAGCTGAAAGAGAGCCCCGTTACCTAACGCCCCGTAACTCTGATGCTCTTATTGGTCGCCCGGATGGTATCACAGTGAATCCTTGGAAGAATGGCAAGCAGTTGGTATAGGACTACACGTGCGTATCAACCCTGGCTAACACCTACATTAACCTCAGTGTTGCACAACCAGGTGGCGCTGCCACCCACAGGGAAGCAGCCAAATCCCGTAAGTATAGTGAACTGGATCACCACAACAATTTGGTCCCCATTGCTTCTGAGACACTCGGCGCCTGGGGTAAAAGTGCTACCAGTTTTTGAAGGAACTGGGTTCTAGGCTCATTGAAATAACAAGGGACCCAAGAGCTGCAAGCTTTCTTTTCCAGCGCCTCAGTGTGGCGATACAGAGGGAAATGCGCACTGCATCCAGGGTTCCTGCCCACCATCTGAGGAGCTGGAGGAACTCGACAACCTATGATAACCATCCTTGTAACCCATATGTAACTCCTTTTTTGTAACAAACTTCAAATAAAGCAAATATATATGTGTACATACAAAAGAATGGGGGTGGTAGGAGAAGATAATATTAGTGTTCAGTGAGAAACCACAAGGTCTCCTCTGAATACTTTTTATTTTCTTCTCCGAGGCTATGGGTCCCCACATTGGCACCAGAGGTGGTACCCTCACAAACTTCATATATATATATATATATATATATATATATATATATATATATATATATATATATATATATATATATATAAATATATATATATATATATATATATATATATATATATATATATATATATATATATATATATATATATATATATATATATATATATATATATATATATATATATATATATATATATATATATATGTCGAACGCACTTCTCGGCCTACTATGCAAGGCCCGATTTTCCTAATAAGCCAAGTTTTCCTGAAATAATATATTTTCTCTAATTTTTTTCATATGAAATGATAAAGCTACCCATTTCATTATGTATGAGGTCATTTTTTTTAGTGGAGTTAAAATTAACGTAGATATATGACTGAACCTAACCAACCCTACCTAACCTAACCTAACCTATCTTTATAGGTTACGTTAGGTTAGGTAGCCGAAAAAGTTAGGTTAGGTTAGGTTAGGTGGTCGAAAAACAATTAATTCATGAAAACTTGGCTTATCAGGCAAATCGGGCCTTGCATAGTAGGCCGAAAAGTGCATTCTGGCTAGTAGGTTCGACATATATATATATACATATATATATATATATATATATATATATATATATATATATATATATATATATATATATATATATATATATATATATATATATATATGTCGTACCTAGTAGCCAGAACGCACTTCTCTCCCTACTATTCAAGGCCCGATTTGCCTAATAAGCCAAGTTTTCATGAATTAATTGTTTTTCGACTACCTAACCTACCTAACCTAACCTAACCTAACTTTTTCGGCCACCTAACCTAACCTAACCTATAAAGATAGGTTAGGTTAGGTTAGGTAGGGTTGGTTAGGTTCGGTCATATATCTACGTTAATTTTAACTCCAATAAAAAAAAAATGACCTCATACATAATGAAATGGGTAGCTTTATCATTTCATCAGAAAAAAATTAGAGAAAATATATTAATTCAGGAAAACTTGGCTTATTAGGCAATTCGGGCCTTGAATAGTAGGCTGAGAAGTGCGTTCTGGCTACTAGGTACGACATATATATATATATATATATATATATATATATATATATATGTCGTACCTAGTAGCCAGAACTCACTTCTCAGCCTACTATGCATGGCCCGATTTGCCTAATAAGCCAAGTTTTACTGAATTAATATATTTTCTCTAATTTTTTTCTTATGAAATGATAAAGCTACCCATTTCATTATGTATGAGGTCAATTTTTTTTATTGGAGTTAAAATTAACGTAGATATATGACCGAACCTAACCAACCCTACCTAACCTAACCTAACCTATCTTTATAGGTTAGGTTAGGTTAGGTTAGGTAGCCGAAAACGTTAGGTTAGGTTAGGTTAGGTAGGTTAGGTAGTCGAAAAAACATTAATTCATGAAAACTAGGCTTATTAGGCAAATCGGGCCTTGCATAGTAGGCTGAGAAGTGAGTTCTGGCTACTAGGTACGACATATATATATATATGGCCAGAATGCACTTCTCAGCCTACAATGCAAGGCCCTATTTGCCTAATAAGCCAAGTTTTCATGAATTAATATATTTTCTCTAATTTGTTTCTTATGAAATGATAAAGCTACCCATTCCATTATGTATGAGGTCAATTTTTTTATTGGAGTTAAAATTAACGTAGATATATGACCGAACCTAACCAACCCTACCTAACATAACCTAACCTATCTCTATAGGTTAGGTTAGGTTAGGTGGCCGAAAAAGTTAGGTTAGGTTAGGTTAGATAGGTTAGATAGTCGAAAAACAATTAATTCATGAAAACTTGGCTTATTAGGCAAATCGGGCCTTGCATATTAGGCTGAGAAGTGCATTCTGGCTACTAGGTACGACATATATATATATATATATATATATATATATGTCGTACCTAGTAGCCAGAACGCACTTCTGAGCCTACTATGCAAGGCCCGATTTGCCTAATAAGCCAAGTTTTCATGAATTAATTGTTTTTCGACTACCTAACCTACCTAACCTAACCTAACCTAACTTTTTCGGCTACCTAACCCAACCTAACCTATAAAGATAGGTTAGGTTAGGTTAGGTAGGGTTGGTTAGGTTCGGTCATATATCTACGTTAATTTTAACTCCAATAAAAAAAATTGACCTCATACATAATGAAATGGGTAGCTTTATCATTTCATAAGAAAAAAATTAGAGAAAATTTATTAATTCATGAAAACTTGGCTTATTAGGCAAATCGGGCCTTGCATAGTAGGCTGAGAAGTGCATTCTGGCTACTAGGTACGACATATATATATATATATATATATATATATATATATATATATATATATATATATATATATATATATATATATATATATATATATATATATATATTTATTGAACATAAATTATTGACATAGACAATATAGACGATAATATTGACATAGACGATATAGACTGGCAGTGGGAAAAAACTCGAAAAAAAACTGCTCCGTAGACCGGCAGTGGAAAATTTCAAAATTGTCGGTCTACGGAGCCTTCGCCTCTACTACATGGTGAACAAGCCCTTGCTCCATACCACTATGGAGCAGTTTTTTTCGAATTTTTTCGACTGTCGGTCTATGGAGCAACGTTTCTTTTCAGATTTTTTTTTCCCTGCCGGTCATTGGTTCATTGGGTGTTTTCATATCAGTTATTAATCTCTCTGCCTAAATCATATATTATTTTCCAAACAATAGGAATGGAAAGGGTGTCCTGCCATTTCGCTCAAGGGGATTAAAATGCCGGCTCCCTTCGCACTTCAATTTGGTTTTATGCACAGACCTTGCTAATGGTGATCAACTTACCTGATCAACCAGGCTGTGACTCATACGTCAGGCTGCGAGCAGCCGCGTCCAACAGCCTGGTTGATCAGTCCGCAACCAGGAGGCCTGGTCGACGACCGGGCCGCGGGGACACTAAGCCCCGGAAGCACCTCAAGGTAACCTCAAGGTATGGTCAATGACGTCACCCAGTCTTCATCTTCCCTGAATAAGTTCGTTTTCTGTTATAGTGTATTTATTCCCATTTTCAATATTTATAGCAAAGGGGATTATAAGGCAGCCTTCTGTCAAGTCTAATGTACAATGGCGATAAGCTCGTTTTTCTCAATAAGGTATTGCCATACTGTTTTCCATTTTCTAAGATCATTTTATAGCGACTCTTGCTCCATAGACCGACAGTCAAAAAAAAATTGAAAAAATCCCTGCTCCGTAGACCGGCAGTGGAAAAATAATCGAAAAAACCCTGCTCCATAGTAGTGGAAAGTGCGCCAACTCACTGCAATTTTGCTTTTTTTACCTGCAGCGAGTTGGCGATGGAGGGTGGGTGGTAGCCACTTTTCCCCACCTACAGTGAGTTGGCATAGGGGGGGGGGGGTAGCCATTTTTTCCCACCTGCAGCGAGTTGGTGTAGGGGTATTTTCGATTTTTTTTTACGCCATCAGTGAGTTAGGGTAAGGGTATTTTCGATTTTTTTCACCTGCAGTGAGTTGGCGTAGGGCAACCCGCTCTCACACAAGACAGCACATATATGACTTAATGCTTAAAGTCAATATGTTGAATGTGAATTAGTACATATGTGATATATTCCCAGTTACCTCTTCCTCACGTACCAATTTACGTCTCACAGTACCCGTCCATCAACGTACATTTTTTTTTTTTTTTGAGATATATACAAGAGTTGTTACATTCTTGTACAGCCACTAGTACGCGTAGCGTTTCGGGCAAGTCCTTAATCCTATGATCCCTGGAATACGATCCCCTGCCGCGAAGAATCGTTTTTTCATCCAAGTACACATTTTACTGTTGCGTTAAACAGAGGCTACAGTTAAGGAATTGCGCCCAGTAAATCCTCCCCGGCCAGGATACGAACCCATGACATAGCGCTCGCGGAACGCCAGGCGAGTGTCTTACCACTACACCACGGAGATTGCTACCACTACACCACTACATTCTACATAGCAGAATAGTCGTGATTGGTTCAATTATAATGAAAATTGTATTTTTCAGGTCCCACATGGGTTGTGAAATATTAGTTGTTCTTAGTAAATTATAATAAGCACTATAAATTATTACATAGAATAACAGTGCTTCACCAGTCAATATTACATTCCATAGTTTATGCTTTAAAAATCTTTAAAGAATGTTTTGTAGGAACGCTAACAGAAAACGATGTTATGTTGGAATGTCTATGGGGTAAACTACTGCAAACAGGATGGTATGGTGTCTACTGTACCAACTATAGTATGGGTATAGGGTCCACTACCACCTGTTAGGTGGGTAAGGAGTCCAATACCACCCACAAGATGGGTATGGGGGCCACATCCACCCACAGGATGGATATGGGGATCACTTCCACTCACAGGAAGGGTATGGGGTTCAATACCATCCACTGGATGTGTATGGCGTCCACTATACCACCCACAGGATGGGTATGGGGCTTACAATCACCCATAGGATGAGTATGGGGTCCTAAAACACCCACTGGATGTGTATGGCGTCCATTGCCGCCCACAAGATGAGTATAGGGTCCAGTATCGCCCACAGGATTAGTATATAGGGTCCACTGCCGCCTACAGGATCGGTAGAGGGCCCACTACCGCAGACAGGGTAAGTAGGGGGTACATTACCGCCGACAGGGTCGGTAGGGGGTCCACTGCCGCCCACAGGGTCG
>NW_025561901.1:0-17177 GCF_020424385.1 Procambarus clarkii | reverse complement strand
TTGGCCTACCGAGAGTGGGGAAGAGAGGTGAAAAGTGGTTATAATACTCTTTGAAGTGGACAAGGGAAGACGAGGAAGGAACGGAAAGAGATCAGAAAAGAGGGAGGGAGGAAAGAAAAGAAAGGGAAGGGAGGAGGCGAGTGTTGGTAAGAACAAGCTGGATAAGAGGAAGGTGCTGGATAAGTGGTGCTGGATAAGAGGAAGGTGCTGGATAAGTGGTGCTGGATAAGAGGAAGAAGTGGACGAGAGAGGAAAGGTGTAGAAAGGGAGTGACTAAGGGGGTTGTGCTGTGTCTGAGGGGAGGGGGGAAGAATGTGCTACTTTCTGGGCTTGGTGGCTTAAGGTGTGATGGAAGGGGAGGCATATTGGAAGAACGAAGGGGAAGAGAGAGAGAGGGAGGGAGACTCAGAAGGAAGTGTTCCTTGTCGAACACCTTTGTCTTAAAAATACCAGCATTTTGCAATCAACTTTGCAATATAAACATTAATTCGTAATAATAATTATTACGAATTATTATTCCGTCAATTTCAATTAAGTCAATATATGTACTGTGGCCCACATCGTTACTATATATGTGCTATTTAAATAGGCGGATTGGCTGAGTTAACTAGACATATGCTTATTAAAACATCCACCATTCCTTCCCCCCGTCCCATCCCAAATCCTTATCCTGACCCCTTCCAAGTGCCATATGGTCGTAATGACTTGGCGCTTCCCCCCTGATAGTTCCCTTCCCTTATTAAAACATTGACATTAGTAAAAAAAAAAAACTTTATTATTTCTCAATTGTGTTGTTTACCTTCAATGTACTTACCTTAATGATCATTAATACTTTTTTTTCTCGTCCTCAACAGGTAGGTGTAAACGACTGAGGCAGCCTCGTTTGACCCGTAGTCCGCAAATACCAAGTTTGTCCCTTTTGGTACTTGCATTGAATCGTAAGGGGGCAAGGTAAGGTAATTATGAGGGGAAAGCGCTGTTGTTGTTATAGATTCAGCTACTTGGAACAAAAAGTTCACAGTACTTGGAAGTAAAAAGTTATAAGTTCTCACTTGGAACAAAAAGTTCCAAGTAGCACGGGCTATGGTGAGCCCGTGACGAAAGCGCTATAACCAAGTACGACTATATAGAACTTGGAAGGGAAATGTGAGGTGGAAAACAATACTTGTCACCAAGAACCAATCTTCCTATTATCTCTTAAATGTCTTCCCTTCTCCGATTCTTCGCGGATAACTGTTTCTAGTTTCTTTGTAAACAAATACAAGGGCGGAAGAAAAAGCTATCCAGTTTTTTTTGTTTCGAACCTGCGCCCGGGAGCATCCCAGACACTGCCTTAATCGACTGAGCTACGACAGGGTAAAAAAAGAGTTGAAACCGAAGTTCTACTGTAATAGAACTTCGGTTTCAACTCTTTTTAACCCTGTCGTAGCTCAGTCGATTAAGGCAGTGTCTGGGATGCTCCCGGACGCAGGTTCGAATCCTTTTTTTTTTTTGTTTGCTTCGTGTTGTTGTTGTGTTTATAGTGTACCGTTTGCGAACGTCAGCACACGTGGCTCTTGTTGACAAGGGTGACTGAGAGCGAGGTGCATGGGAACCTCAGAGTCTGGCCCCTCTAACAATGAGCCTTAGACCTCACCACAGCCTTCATCTGGAGAGCCTTTGATCTTAATGATGAGTCCGGATGATTTCTGAAATCCATAAGAATTGTGATGACTCGGAGGAGGCGGCGAAGACGAAGGCTCGTGTTCCTTTGCTCGTGTCCCTTTGTTCGTGTCCCCTTTTACCCCCTTGTTGGTCCACCTTTGCTCCTCTTCCTCCCCGACAACTCTGGAGGTACTCGTGATACCAGGCAGAGCACAGAGGTTAATAGGAGATGCAATAACGAAGGTCGCCTGGCCTGGCTCTGTCATTCCGTACACGTTAAAAATGAGACCCAGATCTGCGTTGGCCGGCATCTGAGACGAGATGACTCCTCCGTTGCTACCCTCAAGGGGCAAGCTCCTCCTCCTCCCCCACACACCAGCCTTCCGTACCTGAGCTCTCCAAGATGGTGTGTTATTAAGACCGCAGCCCACCTGGCTGGAGCCATAAAGGGGGGGGGGGTATCAGGGGGGGGGACTAGTCTAGATGGAGGGGGAAATGTTTCACATTCGAGGAACGTTCGACATAACAAGGTTAGGGACAGGACGCCGCGTGCTTCCTGTATAAGGCAAACGGGGCTGTGGTATCTTCGTCATATCTTCGTCTTGGAGCTAAAATCTTCGGTCTTTCTCTCGCCCCCTTTCTCTTTTTCTAACCACAAAAACAAAAACAAAATCCCAGTAGTGACGAGACATTTCGGAATTTTATTGTAAGGAAGAGACCAAGCTCTGGACCAACATCGTTATAATGTACTTGGCTCTGTCTTTTATTTTATTTATTTTTCTCGTTATTATTGTCTTCGATAACGTACTCTTGTGATATCTGCCGCGTGGTGGCTGACTGGAGTTTACTCGACTGGCAGTCCGACATTACCCAGGATGTAAAGGCCCCATACAGCAAAAGGCTGAAATTTGGGGCACCCAACTTGACTTCGAATGTAAATTAGGGCCTCATGTTGTGACGCTTGGCTCATGGACTGGGCCAAACAGTCGTTCCAGTCAGGTTGTGGCGTCTATGTCAGGAGCGGCTCCTTGTGACGACTGCTCCGCCTCCCGAAGCTTCTGGGAGCACTGCTTATAATAGATTATTTCGTACTCAAGTCTAATCAAAGACGTTTCATAAATGCTTGAACATTTATGATTGGTAAAGTTTACATAAACAAAAAATACTGAGAACACTGTACGAGCATCAGAGGTTCACAGTTGTGCGATATCCTCCCAGCAAGTATGCGAAATATTGCTGGAACAAAAGTGGAAGTCTTCAAGAAATAACTGGACAGTTATCGGCAAGAAGTGCCGGATTAACCAGGCTGTAGTGGATATGTTGGGGGGGTCTGCGGGCCGCTCCAAGCAACAGCCTGTTGGACCAAGCTCTCACAGGTCAAGCCTAGCCCCGAGCCGGGCATGGAGAGTAGTACTGCTAGAATCACCTTCTGTGGTTGATTGTTCAATAAACCCCTGAACTATATGTTTAACACATCTCTAACCCTGTCCATGGAGGACAGAAGAAAATGTATATATGCTGGTTAGCATTGTAAATGTATGGCCACGTCTGTGGTAGAAAATAATAATAAAAAAGAAAAAAAGAACTCCATCCAGGTACAATTATATAAGACTCACAGTAACAGCATAGCTCATTCATTATCATAAATTTAATCCGTAACAAGTTACTCAAATCTTTACAATATTGACTGGACTAAACATGTGTATGGCACTCTAAATCAAACTTACATTTTCGACATGAGTGACATTGAACTATCAATTTTAAATATATCTTGTAAAGACCTTGAGGTTTAACATTAGGGAGGAAAGACATATATTGACACAATTGCTTAAGACGGTTCGCCAGTTATATTTGATTATATTGAAACTAACCGAACTCAACCCAGGTTAACCTTACCCAGCCTAACCTAACCCATTTTAACCCAACGAACCTTAACCTAACCCATTTTAACCCAACGAACCTTAACCTAACCCATTTTAACCCAACGAACCTTAACCTAACCCATTTTAACCCAACGAACCTTAACTTAACCCATTTTAACCCAACGAAGCTTAACCTAACCCAGCCAAGCTTGACGATACATAAACAGTACTTTAACAATTAGAAAACGAACTGTTTGCGAAACAACTAAGTACGATTTAACTGTACCCTGAATGGGAAGACCTTATTGGGCCGCAATAGCGGAAGAAGGAGCCTCCGTGACCCAGGTCCGCACCCCCCCGTCTTATCTCCCCCGCGGGGTGATGGCTCATCTCCTGATATGCAGATGCTGAGTGTCTCTCTGGGAGCTGGCCGCCCACCCTGCTTTATTGAATATTATTGGATCCGCCCCAGGATCTTGCCGAGCTGTAAGACTGAAGACTCGTAGGGATTTGGACGGTCTTCAAGACATGGTCTGCGTGTCTCGGCAGTGTCCCGGGGACTTCTTGCGGGTTTTATTGCAGCTGCAGGAGCTAGGACAGATGTGCAGGACTCTGGAGGAATTATTAACAACCGTCGTAGGTCGAAATAAAGTATTATTAAATTAATCATATCCGTTGAGGGTTAATGGTGAAAATTTTTCAGTGAGTGAGTGTGGCAAGCAGTGTTGGACTATGACAGTATTTACCTGAGTTTACCACCATCTTCTAGTGGCCTCGACGGGGACAGGAAGCACGCGGTTTGTTAAAGGAGACACCATTATTCTTGAGGAATATTTCCGGATGTATTTTAAACTGAAGTATTGTTGTCTTGGTATTTGTAATGTCTTGGAAGTAATGGAATTCAAACCAGTCATTAATTAATGGTCAGTGGTTCTAAGTTCACACTGATAATCCCGGCCGTTCACTGGGTTTGCCACTCCGTAAAAAATGTGACCGTTGTCTAACCAGAAACGTTTAAACCCCCTCTTTTTATAACCCATTGAGGCCGCTGCATAGAAAACGGTAGTATAACGGTCCTTTCATTTGTATTATTACGTCGCATTTTGTACGGTGTTAGGTGAGAGGAACGCCAGCATCCGGGTCCCCTGAGGACAACTGAGGTAACTGGTCATATTGAATAATAATGTTCCAAATCAATGTAAAGAAAGGGAATATGTTAATATTCCCTTCTCTATATTGAAGGAGAATGTAGTTTATACGGATGTCCTGGGCCCATTGCCTGACAGTGATCAGTTGAGCCACCACCTCGCTTCTTGCAGGGTCGGCGTTCGAGCCTCGATGGTGCAAGTGATTGGACACCGTTCCTTTACTCCGTCCTCATATCCCTTGTAAGTGCCACATGTCCATACTGGCATAGTGATTTCTCGTCACAATTACCTTACCTTGCATAGCAACTGATGTTTACAATTACCGTTCTCTCGGTGAATGGTGGCATCAGGTGAAAGGAAACGGGTCCTTCATTTCTCTTCCGGCCGGGGATCGAACCGGGAATCCTCGACTTTAAGTCGAGGCAATTATCAAACGAAAGCGCTTAGCCAGTGCGACTATCAAGCACTTGGAAGAGATATGACGGGCGCAAAGATCTGAGCTCTTGACCACGTGGGTCATCGGGGGATCGAACCCCGACTTGCTAGAAGGGAGGCCGTCGCTCTATCAACCAATGTGTATCTACCAACTAGAAGCAGAGAAGAAAGTGCTGCTAGCACGATCAGAAACAAAGAACTTGTATTCCGAGTGTGTTAATGGGGGGAACCAAAGCGTTCTCGTGTTTACCTTTCATCTGGAGGACTGCTTGGCCGCGTGGGACACACGCCTGGATCCTCTCCGGAGCATTACGGGCTCACCATAGCCCGTGCTACTTGGAATGTTTTGTTCCCAGTAGCTGAATCTTAAACAACAACATCTCAGGAGCAGGGAAGAGCTCGCTGTTGTGAAATATGAAGAAGGGGGATAGTCATCTCGGGTTGTGATTAATAACCCGAGATTAATAACTCGGGGAAATATTAAAGGAAGGAATAGTCATCTCAGAGCGAAACAGGAAGGAGGGAAACCTCCTTCCTCCACAATCGACTTGAGAATGGTCCAGGACGGACCGAAACGTCGTCGTCGTCCCTTCACCTTCTAGTGTGTGGTCTGGTCAACCTACTACAGCCACGTTATTGTGACTCATCGCCTGCACAGGAAGGAGGGTATATTCATCTCAGAGTGAAGTATGGAGGGACTACTCAATATACAAAATCAGTGATCATCAATGAGAAAAAATATATACATAACTAGTATTTTTGTAACTAAAGCAGTATGTTACCTAAAGAAATGTATTCATAACTGTGGAGGGTCAGTAATAAACAAATATGTCCGTTAATAAAATATATTTTCGTTAATAAGAAAATAAATTCGTTAATGAAAAGATATATTAGCAACATTTATATATATATGTTGCATTATATATGTTGGTTCGAGCAACATTTAAATATATTCATATATTCAATCCTAAAACAATTCTTTTCGTAAACAACGCACTAGTATGGGGATTGAGGGGGCAAGGTATTCGTAACTAACGAAGGGTTAGCGAAAGTAAAGAGAAGGTTCGGTAATTAAGAAACTATACTTGTTAGTTAGGTCATGACACCCAAATATAGTTTATGTCACACAAAAACCACAATCAAATCATTACCAAATATCACAAAAAACTAAATAACAGAGAAACAATATAACGCCAAAAAAAAAAGATAGCACAAACCCGAAAATAAAAACAAAATAAGATAATATAAATATCACAAAAAACAAATAAAGGAACAAGATAACACAAAAAGCAATATAACTCGAAATCAGAAAAACAAAGTAAATAGATTACAGAAGAGTACCAATTTTTGTTGGTTTCGTTTTAGAAAAAAAAGAAACGATATATTTTGCAATGAGCGAAGTATCGTAATACAAGTATTTTCTTATTCTTGAATAGTGCTGAGACATTGAGGTCAGATTCTCTGACCATACTTAGACCATATATTTTGTCTTAGGTCAAAGGGGTTAAAAACTGAGCCCATTCAAATTTTAATGTTTTTAGTAACACCTACGATAATAATTGTAATTAAGCGCTATTTATAATAAGTACAATATAAATAATAATTACCATTTAAATCACCATTATAATTCTATCAATAATTTAAATTCAAACAATAATAATTGTACTATAATAATAACAGCATTAATCAGAGTATTACTAATTAAAATTACACCAATTAATATCTACGAATTACAGCCTACTAATTGATATCTAAAATCTGTTTCTAATTATAATTTACTTTACTAATTAAAATCCATTATTACTATTAATAATGGTAATAAAGTTATAACAGCTTCAAGATTTGTTTAGTCCCTCCTGGATGTTTACAGCTGTCAAGGACTAAGTCCCATGCAGCTGTCAAGGACTAAGTCCCATGCAACTGTCATGGACTAAGTCCCATGCAACTGTCATGGACTAAGTCCCATGCAACTGTCAAGGACTAAGTCCCATGCAGCTGTCAAGGACTAAGTCCCATGCAACTGTCATGGACTAAGTCCCATGCAACTGTCATGGACTAAGTCCCATGCAACTGTCATGGACTAAGTCCCATGCAACTGTCATGGACTAAGTCCCATGCAACTGTCATGGACTAAGTCCCATGCAACTGTCATGGACTAAGTCCCATGCAACTGTCATGGACTAAGTCCCATGCAATTGTCATGGACTAAGTCCCAAACTGTCATGGACTAAGTCCCATGCAACTGTCACTAAGTCCCATGCAACTGTCATGGACTAAGTCCCATGCAATTGTCATGGACTAAGTCCCATGCAACTGTCATGGACTAAGTCCAATGCAGCTGTCAAGGACTAAGTCCCATGCAGCTGTTATGGACTAAGTCCCATGCAACTGTCATGGACTAAGTCCCATGCAGCTGTCAAGGACTAAGTCCCATGCAGCTGTCATGGACTAAGTCCCATGCAACTGTCATGGACTAAGTCCCATGCAACTGTCAAGGACTAAGTCCCATGCAGCTGTTATGGACTAAGTCCCATGCAACTGTCATGGACTAAGTCCCATGCAGCTGTCATGGACTAAGTCCCATGCAGCTGTCATGGACTAAGTCCCATGCAGCTGTCATGGACTAAGTCCCATGCAACTGTCATGGACTAAGTCCAATGCAACTGTCTTGGACTAAGTCCCATGCAACTGTCATGGACTAAGTCCCATGCAACTGTCATGGACTAAGTCCCATGCAACTGTCAAGGACTAAGTCCCATGCAACTGTCAAGGACTAAGTCCCATGCAACTGTCAAGGACTAAGTCCCATGCAACTGTCAAGGACTAAGTCCCATGCAACTGTCAAGGACTAAGTCCCATGCAACTGTCAAGGACTAAGTCCCATGCAACTGTCAAGGACTAAGTCCCATGCAACTGTCATGGACTAAGTCCCATGCAACTGTCATGGACTAAGTCCCATGCAACTGTCATGGACTAAGTCCCATGCAACTGTCATGGACTAAGTCCCATGCAACTGTCATGGACTAAGTCCCATGCAACTGTCAAGGACTAAGTCCCATGCAGCTGTCATGGACTAAGTCCCATGCAACTGTCATGGACTAAGTCCCATGCAACTGTCAAGGACTAAGTCCCATGCAACTGTCATGGATTAAGTCCCATGCAACTGTCAAGGACTAAGTCCCATGCAACTATCAAGGACTAAGTCCCATGCAAAACTGCTCAACTGACAACATTGCAAATCCTCACCTCCAAGAAGTAAAACTAAAACAACAGTTTTGCATCAAACTTGTAATAATAATAATAATAATAATAATAATAATAATAATAATAATAATACATATAATTCCGTGCAAATATAGGATGCCATCATTACTAAAGATAACTGTAAATAAAGGTGCAGTTCCTGCTTGCAAACCATCAAAGTAATTGTTATGACGCGTCAACAAAATCATATATGATGATTGAAATTCTCTTCAAATCCTCCTCAATCCTGCTCAACAGGGGTTCAATCCCAGAACGTGTGTCTGGTCGAGGATTTGTTGGTTGGGACATGGAGTCAGATCTCATCAATGATGGCCAAATGCTCATTAATCCGCCGCCAAATCCCCTGATTATGTAAGAAAAAAAACATTATACACACGACTCACAACTGATGACGTTCGAACATTCCTCGAACACTGATTTGCTGAGAACCCTCTGTTCGAATCGCACCTCTGTAAATGCAAAATGTATATATTCTGGTTAGCATTGTAAATGTGTGGCCACGTCTGTGGTAGAAAATAATAATAAAAATGCTTCACCCACGTACTACAAATACAAACAATTATCAACAGAACTTAAACACCTAATTTCAGCCTAAATATACATCAAATTCTAACATATATACTAATGTTTATATGGGGGAAATATATAGAATTTGAATGCTCAGTAGATTTAAATATATATATGAATGCGTCTTTAGGGTCGTTCGTAGGACGGGGGACTATAGCCTGGGTTCAGAGAGATAACTGCTGCATATAGCCCCTATAACGTATAACACCGCTTGTGTTAACCGCTGCTCTAAGTGGGTGCTGACGGAGCCAGGGTAAAAGTGTGCTCTCAGACCTAAAGGCTATGTGAGCGTACGTGCGTATACCCAATTTATATATATAAAAAAATGCGTACATAAAGTTAGCGCAAGTACGTACTTGGAGCTTGAATAACTGAATGCTTGGGTTTCAGGCAAAGGTGTACACGGGTTTTGCTTCCTCCTCCTCCTCCTTGCTCCCTAAAAATTAACATTAAAGTAATTAGATTTAAAATTACCACATGAATAGTTCATGTGTGGCAGGCCCCAATTGTTTCAGCTTCCGACTAGTGTACACACAACCCCTGGTCTTCACAGAACCCCTGGTCTTCACAGAACCCCTGGTCTTCACAGGACCCCTGGTCTTCACAGAACCCCTGGTCTTCACAGAACCCCTGGTCTTCACAGAACCCCTGGTCTTCACAGAACCCCTGGTCTTCACAGAACCCCTGGTCTTCACAGGGCACCATGTCTAGGGAGGCCTATAATCGCTCATATTATACCACAAGCTTCTAAATCCAAATCTAAATCTAGATTATACAATATACACTTATAATTAAATTTGCAATAAATAAAATTACATGTTGACCAGACCACACACTAGAAGGTGAAGGGACGACGACGTTTCGGTCCGTCCTGGACCATTCTCAAGTCGATCTTGAGACTATAATTACATTACAATTGTATTGGATGCTGTTAGGATGAATGAATGCACTGTAACTGAGTAAACTAAATTATTCAGTTTTTGTTTACATGATTTACTTGCAGACAACATGCAAGCCTTGCTTACCTTGTAGGTTTACCAGCCTACAGCAGCCCCATGGCCCAGACGTCTGTCCCACAAAAGACATTATAAAACAGCTCATTACTCCCAACAAGCTCATAACACTTAAACCCCCGTCACAGTGAGGTGACGGGATGTAATTAACATGTACAAGTGTCAATCATTAAAGCTCCCTAATGGCCTCTTGGCTCGCTCTAGGGCTTTTCTACTCTTTTGTTTTTACTCTGTGGCTTTTATACTTTATATACTGTCTTAATCTGTGGCTTTTATACTTTATATACTGTCTTAATCTGTGGCTTTTATACTTTATATACTGTCTTAATCTGTGGCTTTTATACTTTATATACTGTCTTAATCTGTGGCTTTTATACTTTATATACTGTCTGTCTGTGGCTTTTATATCTGTGGCTTTTATACTTTATATACTGTCTTTGTCTGTGGCTTTTATACTTTATATACTGTCTTAATCTGTGGCTTTTATACTTATATACTGTCTTAATCTGTGGCTTTTATACTTTATATACTGTCTTAATCTGTGGCTTTTATACTTTATATACTGTCTTAATCTGTGGGTTTTATACTTTATATACTGTCTTAATCTGTGGCTTTTATACTTTATATACTGTCTTAATCTGTGGGTTTTATACTTTATATACTGTCTTAATCTGTGGCTTTTATACTTTATATACTGTCTTAATCTGTGGCTTTTATACTTTATATACTGTCTTAATCTGTGGCTTTTATACTTTATATACTGTCTTAATCTGTGGCTTTTATACTTTATATACTGTCTTAATCTGTGGCTTTTATACTTTATATACTGTCTTAATCTGTGGCTTTTATACTTTATATACTGTCTTAATCTGTGGCTTTTATACTTTATATACTGTCTTAATCTGTGGCTTTTATACTTTATATACTGTCTTAATCTGTGGCTTTTATACTTTATATACTGTCTTAATCTGTGGCTTTTATACTTTATATACTGTCTTAATCTGTGGCTTTTATACTTTATATACTGTCTTAATCTGTGGCTTTTATACTTTATATACTGTCTTAATCTGTGGCTTTTATACTTTATATACTGTCTTAATCTGTGGCTTTTATACTTTATATACTGTCTTAATCTGTGGGTTTTATACTTTATATACTGTCTTAATCTGTGGCTTTTATACTTTATATACTGTCTTAATCTGTGGCTTTTATACTTTATATACTGTCTTAATCTGTGGCTTTTATACTTTATATACTGTCTTAATCTGTGGCTTTTATACTTTATATACTGTCTTAATCTGTGGCTTTTATACTTTATATACTGTCTTAATCTGTGGCTTTTATACTTTATATACTGTCTTAATCTGTGGCTTTTATACTTTATATACTGTCTTAATCTGTGGCTTTTATACTTTATATACTGTCTTAATCTGTGGCTTTTATACTTTATATACTGTCTTAATCTGTGGCTTTTATACTTTATATACTGTCTTAATCTGTGGCTTTTATACTTTATATACTGTCTTAATCTGTGGCTTTTATACTTTATATACTGTCTTAATCTGTGGCTTTTATACTTTATATACTGTCTTAATCTGTGGCTTTTATACTTTATATACTGTCTTAATCTGTGGCTTTTATACTTTATATACTGTCTTAATCTGTGGGTTTTATTCTTTATATACTGTCTTAATCTGTGGCTTTTATACTTTATATACTGTCTTAATCTGTGGGTTTTATACTTTATATACTGTCTTAATCTGTGGCTTTTATACTTTATATACTGTCTTAATCTGTGGCTTTTATACTTTATATACTGTCTTAATCTGTGGCTTTTATACTTTATATACTGTCTTAATCTGTGGCTTTTATACTTTATATACTGTCTTAATCTGTGGCTTTTATACTTTATATACTGTCTTAATCTGTGGCTTTTATACTTTATATACTGTCTTAATCTGTGGCTTTTATACTTTATATACTGTCTTAATCTGTGGCTTTTATACTTTATATACTGTCTTAATCTGTGGCTTTTATACTTTATATACTGTCTTAATCTGTGGCTTTTATACTTTATATACTGTCTTAATCTGTGGCTTTTATACTTTATATACTGTCTTAATCTGTGGCTTTTATACTGTTCTGTTCTTTTATAGTGTTTTGTCTGTGGCGTTTATGTTGTCTTAATGTATGACTTTTATATGTTTACTCATAATCTATTTGTTTTTTTTATGTTGTTTCAATCTGTGACTTTTATACTGTTCAGTCTTAATCAGGCTTTTATATAGTCTTAATCTATGGTTTTTATGTTTTAGTTTAACTCGCATTGTACCAGAGAGCAGGCTGGCACTGATAAGGAGGAGGGGGGGGGAGGAGGGGGTTGTATTCCACGGAGTTGTAACAGTTGAATTGTCCCCAAGGGAAAGGTTGTGAGAGAATGGTTGGGTCGTGACCGAGGCGGTGTTGTAACAAGACGTGGTTTGTCATTGGAGGGAGAGAGGGAGTGGGGGGGGGGGAGGTTGTTTTTGGAGGGGGGTCGATTGTCATTGGGGATGGTTTTCATGAAGGGTAAGGGATGACCCCAGAGGGGTGAGGTTGTCACAGGAAGGTATGGGAGATATCTATACATATGGGGAAACGTATGGGACACATATATGGGAAAGTATGGAACAGGTGTGGAGCCTAGAAAGGGTGATTGTCACCTTGGCGGTTCGGCATTTCAAGGAAGTTCTAGTTACCACGGAGGATAGGGTATAACAGCCCTTCATCCCTTCCCCCTCCTTTTTCCCCTCGTTAGGGCGGGGGGGCAAGGGGTGGGGGGGGGTTATCGCAAGACAGGTGGGTGGGGGGGTTTCCACAGGGATGAGGATATCATGAGAAGGGTTGGGTTATCACACGACAGGTAAAGGGGAGGGGGAGGGGGTGGGGGGTCATGATGGTGAAGGTATCGTGGAGGGGGGGGGGGGGGGGTAAGGTTATCACATAGGAGGAGGGGGGGGACGTTGCTCCTACACGCCACCAAACCATCAAAGGAGAGCCTTTTATTACAGTTTAATCAGCTCTAGCAATTATGACGACATCATCGGATGCGGCAGTTGACAGCATCGTAAACATTTTAGTTCCTCCCCCTACCCCTTCCCCTCCCCACTCCCCCTCCCCCTAACCCTCCCCCTCCCCCTAACCCCTTCCCCTCCCCCTCCCCCTACCCCTTCCCCTCCCCACTCCCCCTCCCCCTACCCCTAACCCTCCCCCTCCCCCTACCCCTAACCCTCCCCCTACCCCTACCCCTTCCCCTCCCCCTACCCCCCCTCCCCTCCCCCTCCCCACTCCCCCTCCCCCCTACATCTCCCCCTCCCCTCTACTTGTCCCCCTCCCCCTACCTTCCCCCTCCCCCTACATCTCCCCTCCCCCTACATCTCCCCCTTCCCCTACATCTAACCCTCCCCCTCCCCTCTACTAGTCCCCCTCCCCTACCTCTGCCCACTCCCCCTTCCCCCTCCCCCTCCCCATTCTCCCTACCCCTCCCCTCCCCACTCCCCCTCCCCCTCCACCACAAACAAGTGTATTATTCAGCACTAACACAACAACAACATATGACAGCTTTAAAAGAAAAAACCATACCATCATAATGTACATTAGGAATTGAATTGAACTATTGGGGGGGGGGGAAGCGCCAAGCCATTACGACTATATAGCACTTGGAAGGGGTCAGGATAAGGATTTGGGATGGGACGGGAGTTCGGAAGGAATGGTGCCCAACCACTTGGGCGGTCGGGGGATTGAACGCCGACCTGCATGAAGCGAGACCGTCGTTCTACCGTCCAGCCCAAGTGATTGGATATACATTAGGAAAATACGAGCAGAAGCAGCTATACAGCTTCTCTTATGGGTCTCAAGTTTAACATTAGGGTGCTTGGGGGGGGGGGAGAGAGAGAGAGAGATGAGAGAGAGAGAGAGTGAGAGAGAGAGAGAGAGAGAGAGAGAGAGAGAGAATTAGCAAGAGAAGCCGTCTCCTTCACCGAACGCTTGCTTAACTAAATTTTGGTACGTAAAACTTACTATGTAAATTTCATCAAAATCAGTTTAGGCTTTCGGGTGACGTAGTGAATGGAGGTGAGGTGGAGGAGGATTAGGGGGAGGAAGACACGGAATACAAGAGGAAGAGGAGGCGAGGAGGAGGAGGAGGAGAAGACTTCACCATAAGAAACACCATTCAGTGTTGTGTGAGAAGAAATACTCACATCATACAATAATACCAACCTAAAAAAAAAAAAATTATTTGCAAAAAAAAAAATTACAACCCATGGAAAAAAAAGTTAAAAATGTCCCATAGCTCGAGTTAAAGTGAAACATATTTAGCAAAGTTTACATGGTGTGTTTTGCGGTCATATGGTATAGGCAGGCGATGAGTCACAATAACGTGGCTAAAATATGTTAACCTGACCACACACACTAGAAGGTGAAGGGACGATCGACTTGAGAATGGTCCAGGACGGACCGAAACGTCGTCGTCCCTTCACCTTCTAGTGTGTGGTCTGGTCAACATATAGTATAGGTGTTTGGCTCTGCTAGAGGATAGTCTAGTCCTTACTCAGAGCCCGATATCCTGAGTGTCTATAAACTGGTGCTTGAAATGTGTAGTAGAACCTTTTGGTCCTGTATAGTACCCAAGTGTACTGTTGTTCGTCGAGGCTAAGGTAAGGCGGTGTTATCTTGAGGTTATCTTGAGATGATTTCGGGGCTTTTTTTTAGTGTCCCCGCGGCCCGGTCCTCAACCAGGCCTCCACCTCCAGGAAGCAGCCCGTGATAGCTAACTCCCAGGTACCTATTTTACTGCTAGGTAACAGGGGCATAGGGTGAAAGAAACTCTACCCATTGTTTCTCGCCGGCGCCCGGGATCGAACCCAGGACCACAGGATCACAAGTCCAGTGTGCTGTCCGCTCGGCCGACCGGCTCCCTAAGTTATTATTATCTGTGTTATTATGATAGACGAACATGAAGCAAGAACAGGAAGCGTCACAGACTCATAGGAAGGAGGGATGAAGCCCAGAACAACAGCAACAACAACAACGACAGTAATGACAGCAACAATAACTACATACAAATAAATACAACAACATCAACATGAGATCCACAAAAATAAGATGCTTAAGTGTGAACACACACACACACACACACACACACACACACACACACACACACACACACACACACGTTACCTAGCAGTAAATAGGTACCTGGGAGTTAGTCAGCTGTCACGGGCTGCTTCCTGGGGTATGTGTGTGTGGTGTGGAAAAAAAAGTTGTTAGTAAACAGTTGATTGACAGTTGAGAGGCGGGCCGAAAGAGCAAAGCTCAACCCCCGCAAACACAACTAGGTGAATACACACACACACACCTACACATACACACACACACACCTACACATACACACACACACACACACACACACACACACACACACACACACACACACACACACACACATACACACACACAAGAGAGAGTGCTACAAATGTAAGGGAGGTGCAGGAGACACTGTGGCTCCTAGGTGTGCACCATTGCCTACCTGGCTGTGGTGTATGCTAGCCGAGGGTCCTCTTATGTAAGGGGGTGGAGGCATAACTGGGTGCTGGTCCCCCCCCTCTTGACCCTGCGGGCCTTGTTAGTCGTATACGACTGTACAAGGAACAACCAATTTGACCCCCATTGCCAAGGTGGGGTTGTTCGACGGTCATCTAGATTGTTTAACATAAGTGATAGGTGCTCTGTACCAGCTGTTTCTTTTGTGTGAGAGAGAGAGAGAGAGAGAGAGAGAGAGAGAGAGAGAGAGAGAGAGAGAGAGAGAGAGAGAGAGAGAGAGAGAGAGAGAGAGAGAGAGAGAGGCAGTATAACACTGTAATGCCACTTGCTCCTTTTCTCTTGATCCCACCCGTAGTGACCAAGAGGTAAGGGTCATCACCATGGCAACCCACACACTCTGTCAAGGCCCGTTCACTCGCAATATATTACTGGAAATACGACCTTGGTGGATGGATGTGTTACTTCACATTCCCCTGAAAACTCATCATATGTTGGATATAAAGCAATCGAGGTGATGAATGGAGAATTAATATATGTTCTGGGCTGTAATAATTCTTAACTCCTGATCTTAAGAGACAGACTCCGGTAAATTCCAACATGTCAGCTATGTGTTCCTTCACTGTCATGTGTGTAGTAATAAATGCTCGCACAACTGAGTATTGTGTTAGTCTTAATTTTTCTCAGGTTATGATTGTCATTTGTATGTACTCACCTAGTTGAAAAGACTGCCCATCAGGTGAAAGGAAACTCTGCCCAATCGGTTCTGTATGTATGTATGTGATAGGCAAGAATGAATGATTAAGGAGTTGTATATTGAGGGGGTTGAGCTTTGGCTCTTTAGTCCCGTCTTTCGACTGTCAATCTGGTGTAGAGATTCTGGAACCTATTGGGCTCTATCAAATCTACATTTGACGATATTTGCCTCTACCACATCACTGCCTAATGCATTCCATCTGTCACCTACTCTGACACTGAACAAATTCTTTCTAATGTCTATGTGGTTCATTTGGGTACTAAGTTTCCGCCTGTGTCTCCTTGTTCGTGTTCTACCCATAGTAAATAGTTTGGTTTTGGCCACCCTGTCAAGTCCCCTGAGAATTTTGCAGGTGGTTATCATGTCTCCCTCTCACTATTCTGTCTTCCAGGGACGTGAGGTTTAGCTCCCGTAGCCTTTCCTCATAGCTAATACCTCTCAGTTCTGGGACTGCTCTGGTGGCATACCTCTAACTTTGGTGGTATCTTCTCTTGTTTAACTAGGTATGGACTCCAGGCTGGAGCTGCATATTCCAGGATTGGTCTGACATAGGTGGTATATATGGTCCTGAGCGATTCCTTACGCAAGTTTCTAAAGGTATTTCTTATTTTGGCCAATCTAGCATATGCCGCATGTATGTATGTGTGTGCGTGTGCGTGTGTGTGTGTGTGTGTGTGTGTGTGTGTGTGTGTGTGTGTGTGTGTGTGTGTGTGTGTGTGGTGTGTGTGTGTGTATTTACTATTTGTATTTACTGTTTGTATCTACAGAATCGAGGTATTAGCTACATATATTTCTAACACACACGCACACACCCCCAGGAAGCAACCCGTAGCAGCTGTTTAACTCCCAGGTACCTATTTACTGCTAAATGAACATATCCATCAGGGTGAAAGAAACTCTGCCCATT
>NW_025561900.1:27500-30265 GCF_020424385.1 Procambarus clarkii | reverse complement strand
GTCTCCATAACATTCGTGGCATTAATACCAGATGAATTTTAACCCCCATTTATCACATATTTCCTAATATCTCCCCATTTACTGCAAATTTTTTTAATTATCTTTCCTTTCTATTTTTGTCGTAAATTTGCATTCCCATTGTTCCATATTCTTCTGAGGGCGACAGTGTCAAAGGTCTTCTGGAAGTCAAGGAATTCGCTGTCGATTCGTGTTGGAAAATTGATGCTTTGGGGCCATTCAAGCTTACCCATGGAAGGGATTTGAAGCCAAGCATGGAGGAAATAATGGTACCTATTACCTATGACGGAATAATGGTACTAATAATGGTATTGGTTGCTGGTGAGACTTGCGACTCTTCAATACCTTTGGCTTAGTCGTTAGCTAAGTGGGTAAAACACTGCGTTGCTACCCAGGCTGTGTACGTTCGAATCCTTTGAAGGATCTTTGACGTTCCTGCTGAAAACAAAATATATGTATTTTATATATTTTTACAAAATTTATTATTTCTAGAAATTCACCTTGTGTTTTATAAATCTGGTCCTTGACATAGAGACATATATACAGATCACATATATTGGTCTGTAGTACAACACTTCTTTTGTGCTGGAGATCTGAAAATGATCACTCCGGGCAGTCTAGAGTTCACCAGTGAGATTTTTCATGCCGCGGTCATTGTTGCTTACCCACACAACGGCTGCCTGGGAATGCAACAATTATAAACACTGATAAACAACAATGATAAACCATATTAACATGATGTATCAATGAGAAAATCCCACTGGAACAGTGATGATGATTTTCTCACCACGAGAATCATCATGGTTTGAATCCTAATCACGGCTCCTACGGATTTTCTAATATACTATTTCAACAATATTAAATTAGAAGAGTACGACAGCTTGCTGAAATCAACACTAGAAAAAACCCTCAATCTTTCCCTTAGCGACTCACAGTGGAAACAGGCCTCCCTGTTTCCACTGTCGTGGAAGAAGTCGACACCAGCAATCAACAGCCAATTAATGCACAACTATATTCTACCCACTTCAAGACTCCGCACCAATATAGAAGCATCAAGAAATATGGGCCAATAGGCCCTTTGCAGTTACTTCCATTCTTCCCTTTAACTTACAATATATATATATATATATATATATATATATATATATATATATATATATATATATATATATATATATATATATATATATATATATATATTAAATATGACCGAAAAAGTAAGATTAATAATTCTAACACGAATTTTCTCAATCTTTCATACATTTCTTTTCACTGTTGGAGGTAATTCAAAAATCAATTCTCCAAAATTCATTTTTATTTCTAGTCTGACGCGACACGAGCGCGTTTCGTAAAACTTATTACATTTTCAAAGACTTTAGTTTACAAATACACAACTGAATAGAACTTACGCATCTCCGATTTTGTTTATATCTACATTTGAGTGAGGTGGATGGGGTGAGGTGGCATTAATAGGGTATTAATTTCATCAACACAAGACAGAACACAAAACAATGGGTATTGAAATGGAAGTGATTGTAGAAAGCCTATTGGTCCATATTTCTTGATGCTTCTATATGGAGCGGAGTCTTGAGGTGGGTAGAATATAGTTGTGCATTAATTGGCTGTTGATTGCTGGTGTTGACTTCTTAATGTGTAGTGCCTCGCAAACGTCAAGCCGCCTGCTATCGCTGTATCTATCGATGATTTCTGTGTTGTTTACTAGGATTTCTCTGGCGATGGTTTGGTTGTGGGAAGAGATTATATGTTCCTTAATGGAGCCCTGTTGTTTATGCATCGTTAAACGCCTAGAAAGAGATGTTGTTGTCTTGCCTATATACTGGGTTTTTTGGAGCTTACAGTCCCCAAGAGGGCATTTGAAGGCATAGACGACGTTAGTCTCTTTTAAAGCGTTCTGCTTTGTGTCTGGAGAGTTTCTCATGAGTAGGCTGGCCGTTTTTCTGGTTTTATAGTAAATCGTCAGTTGTATCCTCTGATTTTTAGCAATCAATCAGCCAATTAATGCACAACTATATTCTACCCACCTCAAGACTCCGCTCCAATATAGAAGCATCAAGAAATATGGACCAATAGGCTTTCTACAAACACTTCCATTTCAATACCCATTGTTTTGTGTTCTGTCTTGTGTTGATGAAATTAATACCCTATTAATGCCACCTCACCCCATCCACCTCACTCAAATGTAGATATAAACAAAATCGGAGATGCGTAAGTTCTATTCAGTTGTGTATTTGTAAACTAAAGTCTTTGAAAATGTAATAAGTTTTACGAAACGCGCTCGTGTCGCGTCAGACTAGAAATAAAAGTGAATTTTGGAGAATTGATTTTTGAATTACCTCCAACAGTGAAAAGAAATGTACGAAAGATTGAGAAAATTCGTGTTAGAATTATTAATCTTACTTTTTCGGTCATGTTTAATAATATATGTCTACAGGAAAGACTGCTACCAAAATATACTAATATATATATATATATATATATATATATATATATATATATATATATATATATATATATATATATATATATATATATATATATATATATATATATATATATATATATATATATATATATATATATATATAAAACTGTACCAAATGGATCCATGAGTGTCGTCGGGGGTTGGTCAGTCAGTGAGCTTAGTTAATAAGCGCCAAGACTGACCAATCCTTATAGACGATCATTGGTGCGGTGGTCACGGTACTGTGTACGTTTAGGGGTGATCC
>NW_025561900.1:0-22500 GCF_020424385.1 Procambarus clarkii | reverse complement strand
GGGAGCTGCCTGGGAGAGTGCCTGGCAGAGTGCCTGGGATCTACCTGGGAGCTGCCTGTTAGAGTGCCTGGGATCTGTCAGGGAGAGTGACTGGGTGACTGGCATTGAAGACATTTTGAATTAAAGTTATAATCGTTTAAAATTTTATTCGTTTAAAGTTAGTTTAAAGTTATATGCATTTAAAGTTGCATTCATTTAAAGCTAAGATGACCAAACGAGAAATGAGAGAGTAGAGACGACAGGGTTACCGTCCGTACTGGACCATAATCACGCCATTTGACAGACGAGTGAAACAAACAGGCAAATACCTAAATGGGCTCCAGTCCTCAACTGCAGCCTATGTTCACTAAACAGTAAAGTGGGTCCCTGATTGTTAAACAATTTGGCGGGTCGTATTCAAGAGAATATTAGGATTAAGGATTTGCCGAACTTATTTTTTTTTTAAATTACAACAGGAAAATTTTTCAAAGTAATTTTCTTAAATTACTTTATTTTCATTTTACCTGAAGTACCTGAAATACAATAGTACATGCCTGAAATACAACACCTGCCTCAAATACAACAACACCTGCCTCAAATACAACAACATCTGCCTGAAATACAACAACTGCCTCAAATACAACAACACCTGCCTCAAATACAACAACACCTGCCTCAAATACAACAACAACTGCCTCAAATACAAAATACAACACCCTGCCTCAAATACAACAAGACCTGCCTCAAATACAACACCACCTGCCTCAAATAAAACAGCATCAACAACACCTGCCTCAAATACTGCCTCAAATACAACAACACCTGCCTCAAATACAACACCACCTGCCTCAAATACACCACATGCCTCAAATACAACAACACCTACCTCAAATACAATAACACCTTCCTCAAATACAACAGCACCTACCACAAATATAACAACACCTACCTCAAATACAACAGCACCTGCCTCAAACACAACAACACCTAACTCAAATACAATAACACCTGCCTCAAATACAACAACACCTACCTCAAATACAACAACATCTACCTCAAATACAACAGCACCTGCCTCAAATACAACACCACCAACCTCAAATACAATAACACCTGCCTCAAATAACACAGCACCTGCCTCAAATACAACAACACCTATCTCAAATACAACAACACCTGCCTCAAATACAACAAAACCTATCTCAAATACAATAACACCTGCCTCAAATACAAAAACACCTACCTCAAAAACAACAGCACCAGCCTCAAATACAACAGCACCTGCCTCAAATACAACAGCACCCTCCTCAAATACAACAGCACCTGCCTCAAATACAACAACACCTGCCTCAAATACAACAACACCTGCCTCAGATACAATAACACCTTCCTCAAATACAACAGCACCTGCCTCAAATACAACAACAACTGCCTCAAATACAACAGCACCTGCCTCAAATACAACAACACCTACCTCAAATACAACAACACCTGCCTCAGATACAAAAACACCTTCCTCAAATACAACAACACCTACCTCAAATATAACAACACCTGCCTCAAATACAAAAACACCTTCCTCAAGTACAACAACACCTGCCTCAAATACAACAAAACCTACCTCAAATACAAAAACACCTGCCTCAAATAACAGCACCTGCCTCAAATAAACAACACCTGCCTCAAATACAACAACACCTACCTCAAATACAACAACACCTGCCTCAAATACAACAACACCTACCTCAAATACAACAGCACCTGCCTCAAATACAACAAACACCTGCCTCAAATACAACACACCTGCCTCAAATACAACAACACCTGCCTCAAATACAACAACACCTGCCTCAAATACAACAACAACCTGCCTCAAATACAACAACACCTGCCTCAAATACAACAACACCTATCTCAAATACAACAACACCTGCCTCAAATACAACAGCACCTGCCTCAAATACAACACCACCTACACCTGCCTCAAATACAACAGCACCTGCCTCAAATACAACAACAGCTACCTCAAATACAACAACACCTGCCTCAAATACAACAACACCTACCTCAAATACAAACAACACCTTCCTCAAATACAACAGCACCTGCCTCAAATACAACAACACCTACCTCAAATACAACAACACCTACCTCAAATACAACAGCACCTGCCTCAAATACAACAACACCTACCTCAAATACAAAAACACCTGCCTCAAATACAACAGCACCTGCCTCAAATACAACAACAACCTGCCTCAAATACAACAACACCTACAACAGCACCTCAAATACAACAACACCTACATCAAACCCCCTGCCTCAAATACCTCAAATACAACAACACCTACCTCATACACAACAGCACCTGCCTCAAATACAACAACACCTACCTCAAATACAACAACACCTACTTCAAATACAAACACACCTACCTCAAATAAAACACCTACCTCAAATACAACAGCACCTGCCTCAAATACAACACCACCTACCTCAAATACAAAAACACCTGCCTCAAATACAACACCACCTGTCTCAAATCCAATGCCACCTGCCTCAAATTCAACAGCACCTGCCTCAAATACAACAGCTGCTGCCTCAAATATAACAACACCTACCTCAAATACAACAACACCTGCCTCAAATACAACAGCACCTGCCTCAAATACAACAGCACCTGCCTCAAATAGAACAGCACCTGCCTCAATTACAACAACACCTGCCTCAAATACAACAACACCTACCTCAAATACAACAGCACCTGTCTCAAATACAAAAACACCTACCTCAAATACAAAAACACCTGTCTCAAATACAACAGCACCTCTCTCAAATATAACAACACCTAACTCAAATACAACAACACCTGCCTCAGATATAACAACACCTACCTCCTATACAACAACACCTACCTCCAATACAACAACACCTATCTCAAATACAACACCAGCCTCAAATACAAAAACACCAACCTCAAATACAACAGCACCTGCCTCATATACAACAGCGCCTGCCTCAAATACAACAGGACCTGCCTCAAATACAACAACACCTGGCTCATATACAAAAACACCTACCTCAATACAACAGCACCTGCCTCAAATACAACAACACCTGCCTCAAATACAACAGCACCTGCCTCAAATACAACAGCACATGCCTCATATACAACAGTACCTGCCTCAAATACAACAGCACCTGCCTCAAATACAACAGCACCTGCCTCAAATACAACAGCACCTGCCTCAAATACAACAACACCTGCCTCAAATACAACAACACCTGCCTCAAATAAAACAACACCTGCCTCAAACACAACAACACCTGCCTCAAATACAACAACACCTACCTCAAATACAACAACACCTACCTCATATACAACAGCACCTGCCTCAAACATAACAACACCTACCTCAAATACAACAATACCTACCACAAATACAACAATACCTACCTCAAATACAAACATACCTACCTCAAATAAAACACCTAACTCAAATACAACAGCACCTGCCTCAAATACAACACCACCTACCTCATATACAAAAACACCTGCCTCAAATACAACCGCACCTGCCTCATATATAACAACAACTACCTCAAATACAACAACGCCTGCCTCAAATATAACAACTCCTACCTCTAATACAACAACACCTACCTCCAATACAACAACACCTATCTCAAATACAACAACACCTGCCTCAAATACAAAAACACCTACCTCAAATACTACAGCACCTTCCTCAAATACAACAGCACCTGCCTCAAAAACAACACCCCCGGCGTCAAATACAACAGCACGTGCCTCAAATACAACAACACCTGCCTCAAATACAACAACACCTACATCAAATACAACAACACCTACCTCATACACAACAGCACCTGCCTCAAACACAACAACACCTACCTCAAATACAACAACACCTACCTCAAATACAACAGCACCTGCCTCAAATACAACACAACCTACCTCAAATACAAAAACACCTGCCTCAAATACAACACCACCTGTCTCAAATCCAATGCCACCTGCCTGAAATACAACAGCACCTGCCTGAAATACAACAGCACCTGCCTCAAATACATCAACACCTGCCTCAAATAAAACAAAACCTGCCTCAAATACAACAGCACCTGCCTCAAATACAACAGCACCTGCCTCAAATAGAACAGCACTTGCCTCAATTACAACAACACCGGCCTCAAGTACAACAACACCTACCTCAAATACAACAGCACCTGCCTCAAATACAAAAACACCTACCTCAAATACAAAAACACCTGTCTCAAATACAACAGCACCTCTCTCAAATATAACAACACCTAACTCAAATACAACAGCACCTGCCTCAGATATAACAACACCTACCTCCAATACAACAACACCTACCTCCAATACAACAACACCTATCTCAAATAAAACACCTGCCTCAAATACAAAAACACCAACCTCAAATACAACAGCACCTGCCTCAAATACGACAGCACCTGCCTCAAATACAACAGCACCTGCCTCAAATACAACAGCACCTGCCTCAAATACAACAGCACCTACCTCAAATACAACAACACCTGCCTCAAATACATCAACACCTGCCTCAAATAAAACAAAACCTGCCTCAAATACAACAACACCTGCCTCAAATACAACAACACCTGCCTCAAATGCAACACCACCTGCCTCATATACAACACCTTCTGCCTCAAATAAAACAGCACATGCCTCAAATACAACAACACCTGCCTCAAATACAACACCACCTGTCTCAAATACAACACCACATGCCTCAAATACAACAACACCTACCTCAAACACAACAACACCTACCTCAAATACAATAACACCTACCTAAATACAACACCACCTAAATACAACATACAAATACAACACACCTACCTCAAATACAACAACCTACCTTAAATACAACAACACCTACCTCAAATACAAAAACACCTGCCTCAAATACAACAGCACCTGCCTCAAATACAACAACACCTAAATACAACAGCACCTGCCTCAAATACAACAACACCTACCTCAAATACAGCAGCACCTGCCTCAAATACAACAGCACCTGCCTCAAATACAAAAGCACCTCAAATACAACAGCACAAATACAACAACACCTGCCTCAAATACAACAACACCTACCTCAAATACAACAACCTACCTCATACAACAACACCTACCTCATATACAACAACACCTACAAATACAACAACACCTGCCTCAAACACAAACACCTACCTCAAATACAACAACACCTACCTCAAATACAACAACACCTACTTCAAATACAAACTACCTACCTCAAATAAAACACCTACCTCAAATACAACAGCACCTGCCTCAAATACAACACCACCTACCTCAAATACAAAAACACCTGCCTCAAATACAACACCACCTGTCTCAAATCCAATGCCACCAGCCTCAAATTCAACAGCACCTGCCTCAAATACAACAGCTGCTGACTCAAATATAACAACACTTACCTCAAATACAACAACACCTGCTTCAAATACAACAGCACCTGCCTCAAATACAACAGCACCTGCCTCAAATAGAACAGCACCTGCCTCAATTACAACAACACCTGCCTCAAATACAACAACACCTACCTCAAATACAACAGCACCTGCCTCAAATACAAAAACACCTACCTCAAATACAACAGCACCTCTCTCAAATATAACAACACCTATCTCAAATACAACACCAGCCTCAAATACAAAAACACCAACCTCAAATACAACAGCACCCCCCTCATATACAACAGCGCCTGCCTCAAATACAACAGGACGTGCCTCAAATACAACAACACCTGGCTCATATACAAAAACACCTACCTCACATACAACAGCACCTGCCTCAAATACAACAGCACCTGCCTCAAATACAACAGCACCTGCCTCAAATACAACAGCACCTGCCTCAAATACAACAGCACCTGCCTCAAATACAACAACACCTGCCTCAAATACAACAACACCTGCCTCAAATAAAACAACACCTGCCTCAAACACAACAACACCTGCCTCAAATACAACAACACCTACCTCAAATACAACAACACATACCTCATATACAACAGCACCTGCCTCAAACATAACAACACCTACCTCAAATACAACAATACCTACCACAAATACAACAATACCTACCTCAAATACAAACATACCTACCTCAAATAAAACACCTAACTCAAATACAACAGCACCTGCCTCAAATACAACACCACCTACCTCATATACAAAAACACCTGCCTCAAATACAACAGCACCTGCCTCATATATAACAACAACTACCTCAAATACAACAACATCTGCCTCAGATATAACAACTCCTACCTCCAATACAACAACACCTACCTCCAATACAACAACACCTATCTCAAATACAACAACACCTGCCTCAAATACAAAAACACCTACCTCAAATGCTACAGCACCTTCCTCAAATACAACAGCACCTGCCTCATATACAACACCCCCGGCGTCAAATACAACAGCACGTGCCTCAAATACAACAACACCTGCCTCAAATACAACACCTACCTCAAATACAACAACACCTACCTCATACACAACAGCATCTTCCTCAAACACAACAACACCTACCTCAAATACAACAACACCTACCTCAAATACAACAGCACCTGCCTCAAATACAACACCACCTACCTCAAATACAAAAACACCTGCCTCAAATACAACACCACCTGTCTCAAATCCAGTGCCACCTGCCTGAAATACAACAGCACCTGCCTCAAATACATCAACACCTGCCTCAAATAAAACAAAACCTGCCTCAAATACAACAGCACCTGCCTCAAATACAACAGTGCCTGCCTCAAATAGAACAGCACCTGCCTCAATTTCAACAACACCTGCCTCAAATACAACAACACCTACCTCAAATACAACAGCACCTGTCTCAAATACAAAAACACCTTCCTCAAATACAAAAACACCTGTCTCAAATACAACAGCACCTCTCTCAAATATAACAACACCTAACTCAAATACAACAGCACCTGCCTCAGATATAACAACACCTACCTCCAATACAACAACACCTACCTCCAATACAACAACACCTATCTCAAATAAAACACCAGCCTCAAATACAAAAACACCAACCTCAAATACAACAGCACCTGCCTCAAATACGACAGCACCTGCCTCAAATACAACAGCACCTGCCTCATATACAACAGCACCTGCCTCAAATACAACAGCACCTGCCTCAAATACAACAACACCTGCCTCAAATACATCAACACCTGCCTCAAATAAAACAAAACCTACCTCAAATACAACAACACCTGCCTCAAATACAACAACACCTGCCTCAAATGCAACACCACCTGCCTCATATACAACACCTGCCTCAAATAAAACAGCACATGCCTCAAAATACAACAACACCTGCCTCAAATACAACACCACCTGTCTCAAATACAACACCACATGCCTCAAATACAAAAACACCTACCTCAAACACAACAACACCTACCTCAAATACAATAAAACCTACCTCAACAACACCTAACTCAAATACAACAACACCTATCTCAAATACAACAGCACCTGCCTCAAATACAACACCACCTACCTCATATACAAAAACACCTGCCTCAAATACAACAGCACCTGCCTCAATATAACAACAACTACCTCAAATACAACAACAACAACACCTACCACCAATCAACACCTATCTCAAATACAACATACCTCAAATACAAAAACACCTACCTCAAATACTACAGCACCTGCCTCAAATACCTCAAATACAACAACACCTACCAAATACAAGAACACCTACCTATAAACACAACAATACCTACCTCAAATACAACCTCAAATACAAAAACAGCTACCTGCCTCAAATACAACACCACCTACCTCAAATACAAAAACACCTGCCTCAAATACAACACCACCTGTCTCAAATCCAATGCCACCTGCCTCAAATTCAACAGCACCTGCCTCAAATACAACAGCTGCTGACTCAAATATAACAACACTTACCTCAAATACAACAACACCTGCCTCAAATACAACAGCACCTGCCTCAAATACAACAGCACCTGCCTCAAATAGAACAGCACCTGCCTCAATTACAACAACACCTGCCTCAAACCTCAAATATAACAGCACCTACCTCAAATACAACAACACCTACCTCAAATACAACAGCACCTGCCTCAAATACAAAAACACCTACCTCAAATACAACAGCACCCTCTCTCAAATATAACAACACCTATCTCAAATACAACACCAGCCTCAAATACAAAAACACCAACCTCAAATACAACAGCACCCCCTCATATACAACAGCGCCTGCCTCAAATACAACAGGACGTGCCTCAAATACAACAACACCTGGCTCATATACAAAAACACCTACCTCACATACAACAGCACCTGCCTCAAATACAACAGCACCTGCCTCAAATACAACAGCACCTGCCTCAAATACAACAGCACCTGCCTCAAATACAACAGCACCTGCCTCAAATACAACAACACCTGCCTCAAATACAACAACACCTGCCTCAAATACAACAACCTGCCTCACCAACACCTTCTGCCTCAAATAAAACAGCACATGCCTCAAATACAACAACACCTGCCTCAAATACAACAACACCTGCCTCAAATACAACAAATACACCTACCTCAAATACAACAACACCTACAAATACAAACACCTACCTCAAATACAACACCTAAAATACAACACCTACCTCAAATACAACAACCTGCCTCACCACCACCTACCTCAAATACAAAAACACCTGCCTCAAATACAAAAATACAACAGCACCTACAAATACAACAGCACCTGCCTCAAATACAACACCTGCCTCAAATACACCTGCCTCAAATACAACAACACCTGCCTCAAATACAACAGCACCTGTCTCAAATACAACAACACCTGCCTCAAATACAACAACACCTACCTCAAATACAACAACACCTGCCTCAAATACAACAACACCTACCTCATACCTGCCTCAAACACAGTAACAACCTCAAATACAACAACACCTACCTCAAATACAACACACCTACCTCAAATAATAGAACAGCACCTGCCTCAATTACAACAACACCTGCCTCAAATACAACAACACCTACCTCAAATACAACAGCACCTGCCTCAAATACAAAAACACCTACCTCAAATACAACAGCACCTCTCTCAAATATAACAACACCTATCTCAAATACAACACCACCTGCCACCAACCTCAAATACAACAGCACACCTGCCTCAAATACAACAGGACGTGCCTCAAATACACAACACCTGCCTCAAAAACACAACATACAACCTGCCTCAAATACAACAACACCTACCTCAAATACAACAACACCTGCCTCAAATACCTCATATACAACAGCACCTGCCTCAAACATAACAACACCTACCTCAAATACAACAATACCTACCACAAATACAACAATACCTACCTCAAATACAAAATACATACCTACCTCAAATAAAACACCTAACTCAAATACAACAGCACCTGCCTCAAATACAACACCACCTACCTCATATACAAAAACACCTGCCTCAAATACAACAGCACCTGCCTCATATATAACAACAACTACCTCAAATACAACAACATCTGCCTCAGATATAACAACTCCTACCTCCAATACAACAACACCTACCTCCAATACAACAACACCTATCTCAAATACAACAACACCTGCCTCAAATACAAAAACACCTACCTCAAATGCTACAGCACCTTCCTCAAATACAACAGCACCTGCCTCATATACAACACCCCCGGCGTCAAATACAACAGCACGTGCCTCAAATACAACAACACCTGCCTCAAATACAACACCTACCTCAAATACAACAACACCTACCTCATACACAACAGCATCTTCCTCAAACACAACAACACCTACCTCAAATACAACAACACCTACCTCAAATACAACAGCACCTGCCTCAAATACAACACCACCTACCTCAAATACAAAAACACCTGCCTCAAATACAACACCACCTGTCTCAAATCCAGTGCCACCTGCCTGAAATACAACAGCACCTGCCTCAAATACATCAACACCTGCCTCAAATAAAACAAAACCTGCCTCAAATACAACAGCACCTGCCTCAAATACAACAGTGCCTGCCTCAAATAGAACAGCACCTGCCTCAATTTCAACAACACCTGCCTCAAATACAACAACACCTACCTCAAATACAACAGCACCTGTCTCAAATACAAAAACACCTTCCTCAAATACAAAAACACCTGTCTCAAATACAACAGCACCTCTCTCAAATATAACAACACCTAACTCAAATACAACAGCACCTGCCTCAGATATAACAACACCTACCTCCAATACAACAACACCTACCTCCAATACAACAACACCTATCTCAAATAAAACACCAGCCTCAAATACAAAAACACCAACCTCAAATACAACAGCACCTGCCTCAAATACGACAGCACCTGCCTCAAATACAACAGCACCTGCCTCATATACAACAGCACCTGCCTCAAATACAACAGCACCTGCCTCAAATACAACAACACCTGCCTCAAATACATCAACACCTGCCTCAAATAAAACAAAACCTGCCCCAAATACAACAACACCTGCCTCAAATACAACAACACCTGCCTCAAATGCAACACCACCTGCCTCATATACAACACCTGCCTCAAATAAAACAGCACATGCCTCAAATACAACAACACCTGCCTCAAATACAACACCACCTGTCTCAAATACAACACCACATGCCTCAAATACAAAAACACCTACCTCAAACACAACAACACCTACCTCAAATACAATAAAACCTACCTAAATACAACAACACCTAACTCAAATACAACAACACATATCTCAAATACAACAGCACCTGCCTCAAATACAACACCACCTACCTCATATACAAAAACACCTGCCTCAAATACACCAGCCTCAAATTCAACACACCTGCCTCAAATACAACAGCTGCTGACTCAAATATAACAACACTTACCTCAAATACAACAACACCTGCTTCAAATACAACAGCACCTGCCTCAAATACAACAGCACCTGCCTCAAATAGAACAGCACCTGCCTCAATTACAACAACACCTGCCTCAAATACAACAACACCTACCTCAAATACAACAGCACCTGCCTCAAATACAAAAACACCTACCTCAAATACAACAGCACCTATCTCAAATACAACAACACCTGCCTCAAATACAACAACACCTACCTCAAATACAAAAACACCAACCTCAAATACAACAGCACCCCCCTCACAACAGCACCTGCCTCAAATACAACAGGACGTGCAGCACCTGCCTCAAATACAAAAACACCTACCACATACAACAGCACCTGCCTCAAATACAACAGCACCTGCCTCAAATACAACAGCACCTGCCTCAAATACAACAGCACCTGCCTCAAATACAACAGCACCTGCCTCAAATACAACAACACCTGCCTCAAATACAACAACACCTGCCTCATACACAACAGCCTCAAACACAACAACACCTGCCTCAAATACAACAACACCTACCTCAAATACACATACAACAACAGCACCTCAAACATACAAATACAACAATACCTACCACAAATACAACAATACCTACCTCAAATACAAACATACCTACCTCAAATAAAACACCTAACTCAAATACAACAGCACACCTACCTCAAAAACACCTACAACAACAGCACCTGCCTCAAATACAACAACAACCTACCTCAAATACAACAACACCTGCCTCAAATACAACAAATACAACCTGCCTCAAATACAACAACACCTATCTCAAATACAACAACACCTGCCTCACCTACCTCAAATGCTACAGCACCTTCCTCAAATACAACAGCACCTGCCTCAAATACAACACCCCGGCGTCAAATACACAGCACGTGCCTCAAATACAACAACACCTACCTCAAATACAACAACACCTCAAATACAACAACACCTACCTCATACACAACAGCCTCAAATACAACAGCACCTGCCTCAAATACAACAACACCTACCTCAAATACAACAGCACCTGCCTCAAATACAACAACACCTACCTCAAATACAAAAACACCTGCCTCAAATACAACACACCTAAATCCTCAAATACAACAGCACCTGCCTCAAATACAAACACCTGCCTCAAATAAAACACCTACCTCAAATACAACAGCAAAATACACAGTGCCTGCCTCAAATACAACAGCACCTGCCTCAATTTCAACATGCCTCAAATACACAACACCTACCTCAAATACAACAACCTGTCTCAAATACTGCCTCAACAGCATAAATAACAACACCTACCTCAACAACCTACAATATAACAACACCTACCTCCAATACAACAACACCTACCTCTCAAATATCTCAAATAAAACACCAGCCTCAAATACAAAAACACCAACCTCAAATACAACAGCACCTGCCTCAAATACGACAGCACCTGCCTCAAATACAACAGCACCTGCCTCATATACAACAGCACCTGCCTCAAATACAACAGCACCTGCCTCAAATACAACAACACCTGCCTCAAATACATCAACACCTGCCTCAAATAAAACAAAACCTGCCCCAAATACAACAACACCTGCCTCAAATACAACAACACCTGCCTCAAATGCAACACCACCTGCCTCATATACAACACCTGCCTCAAATAAAACAGCACATGCCTCAAATACAACAACACCTGCCTCAAATACAACACCACCTGTCTCAAATACAACACCACATGCCTCAAATACAAAAACACCTACCTCAAACACAACAACACCTACCTCAAATACAATAAAACCTACCTAAATACAACAACACCTAACTCAAATACAACAACACCTATCTCAAATACAACAGCACCTGCCTCAAATACAACACCACCTACCTCATATACAAAAACACCTGCCTCAAATACAACAGCACCTGCCTCATATATAACAACAACTACCTCAAATACAACAACACCTGTCTCAGATATAACAACTCCTACCACCAATACAACAACACCTACCACCAATACAACACCTATCTCAAATACAACAACACCTGCCTCAAATACAAAAACACCTACCTCAAATACTACAGCACCTGCCTCAAATACAACAGCACCTGCCTCAAATACAACACCCCCGGCGTCAAATACAACAGCACGTGCCTCAAATACAACAACACCTGCCTCAAATACAACAACACCTACCTCAAATACAAGAACACCTACCTCATACACAACAGCACCTGCCTCAAACACAACAATACCTACCTCAAATACAACAACACCTACCTCAAATACAAAAACACCTACCTCAAATAAAACACCTACCTCAAATACAACAACACCGGCCTCAAATACAACACCACCTACCTCAAATACAAAAACACCTGCCTCAAATACAACACCTCCTGTCTCAAATCTAATGCCACCTGCCTCAAATACAACAGCACCTGCCTCAAATACAACAGCACTTGCCTCAAATATAGCAACACCTACCTCAAATACAACAACACCTGCCTCAAATACAACAGCACCTGCCTCAAATACAACAGCACCTGCCTCAAATAGAACAGCACCGGCCTCAATTACAACAACACCTGCCTCAAACACAACAACACCTACCTCAAATATAACAGCACCTACCTCAAATACAAAAACACCTGTCTCAAATACAACAGCACCTCTCTCAAATTTAACAACACCTACCTCAAATACAAGAACACCTGCCTCAGATATAACAACACCTACCTCCAATACAAGAACACCTACCTCCAATTCAACAACACGTATCTCAAATACAACACCAGCCTCAAATACAAAAACACCAACCTCAAATACAACAGCACCTGCCTCATATACAACAGCTCCTGCCTCAAATCCACCAGCACGTGCCTCAAATACAAAAACACCTATTTCAAATACAACAACACCTGCCTCAAATACAACAGCACCTGCCTCAAATACAACAGCACCTGCCTCAAATACAACAGCACCTACCTCAAATACAACAACACCTGCCTCAAATACATCAACACCTGCCTCAAATAAAACAAAACCTGCCTCAAATACAACAACACCTGCCTCAAATACAACAACACCTGCCTCAAATACAACACCACCTGCCTCATATGCAACACCTTCTGCCTCAAATAAAACAGCACATGCCTCAAATACAACAACACCTGCCTCAAATACATCAACACCTGCCTCAAATAAAACAAAACCTGCCTCAAATACAACAACACCTGCCTCAAATACAACAACACCTACCTCAAATACAAACAAACCTACCTCAAATACAACACCTACCTCAAATACAACACCTACCTCAAATACAACAGCACCTGCCTCAAATACAACACCACCTACCTCAAATACAAAAACACCTGCCTCAAATACAACAGCACCTGCCTCAAATACAACAGCACCTGCCTCAAATACAACAGCACCTGCCTCAAATACAACAGCACCTGCCTCAAATACAACAACACCTGCCTCAAATACAGCAGCACCTGCCTCAAATACAACAACACCTACCTCAAATACAAAAGCACCTGCCTCAAATACAACAGCACCTGTCTCAAATACAACAACACCTGCCTCAAATACAACAACACCTACCTCAAATACAACAACACCTGCCTCAAATACAACAACACCTACCTCAAATACAACAGCACCTGCCTCAAATACAACAACACCTACCTCACATACAAAAGCACCTGCCTCAAATACAAAAGCACCTGCCTCAAATACAACAGTACCTGCCTCAAATACAACAGCACCTGCACGGAACACACAAAGGCTCAACAATCAACAACCTTCCCAATTAGACGCAGCTGAGCGTGAACACTCAAAAAATACATACAAAACACGTCATATTTTTTTACTCAATTGCCATATTCACTTTCAGTAAAAACAAATGAACGAGAGTAGGCGTGACCGCTACAATGGATATATATGTATATAGAGAGAGAGAGTGTGGTGTGTGTATGTACTCACCTAGTTGTGTCTGCAGGATCGAGCATTGACTCTTGGATCCCGCCTTTCGATCATCGGTTGTTTACAACAATGACTCCGGTCCCATTTCCCTATCATATCTAGTTTTAAAATTATGACTAGAATTTGCCTCAACAACCGGTTCCTGAAGTGCATTCCATTTTCCCACTACTCTCAAGCTAAAAGAAAACTTCCTTACATCTCTGTGACTCATCTGAGTTTCAAGCTTCCATCCATGTCCTCTCGTTCTGTTACTATTCCGTGTGAACATTTCGTCTATGTCCACTCTGTCAATCCCTCTGAGTATCTTATACGTTCCTATCATGTCCCCCCTCTCCCTTCTTCTTTCTAGTGTCGTAAGGCACAGTTCCCTCAGGCGCTCCTCATACCCCATCCCTCGTAGCTCTGGGACGAGTCTCGTTGCAAACCTCTGAACCTTTTCCAGTTTCAATATATGCTTCTTCAGATGGGGACTCCATGATGAGGCGGCATACTCTAAGACTGGTCTCACGTAGGCAGTGTAAAGCGCCCTAAATTCCTCCATACTTAGGTTTACACACACTTCCTTGTGTGTGAGTGTGTGTGTATTCACCTAGTTGTGCTTGCGGGGGTTGAGCTCTGCTCTTTCAGCCCGCCTCTCAACTGTCAATCAACTGTTTCTACTAGTACTACTATTACTATTTTCTTTCTCCACGCCTCACACACACACACATCCCAGGAAGCAGCCCTTGACAGCTGACAAACTCCCAGGTACCTATTTACTGCTAGGTAACAGGGGCATAGGGTGAAAGAAACTCTGCCCATCGTTTCTCGCCGGCGCCCGGGATCGAACCCGGGACCACAGGATCACGTGAACAGCGTGATGTCCGCTCGGCCACCGGCTCTCATGTACTCACATGATTGTGCTTGCGGGGGGGTTGAGCTCTAGCTCTTTGGTCCCGCCTCTCAACTGTCAATCAACAGGTGTACAGATTCCTGAGCCTACTGGCCTCTATCATATCTACATTTGAAACTGTGTATGGAGTCAGCCTCCACCACATCACTAATCTCTACACCCGCATCCTCTTCCTGAATTTCATCTCCACCTCCCTCTACCTCCCCCATCCTTTCCATTCCCTATGGACATCAAAAAAAAAACCCACATCACTGCCTAATGCATTCCATCCGTTAACTTCTCTGACACTGAAAAACTTCTTTCTAACGTCCCTGTGGCTCATTTGGGTGCTCAGTTTCCACCTGTGTCCCCTTGTTCGCGTACCACCCGTGTTAAACAGTTTATCTTTATCTATCCTGTCAATTCCTCTGAGAATTTTGTAGGTAGTGATCATGTCTTCCCTTACTCTTCTGTCTTCTAGTGTCGTGAGGTGCATTTCTCGCAGCCTTTCTTCGTAACTCATGCCTCTTAGTTCTGGGACTAGCCTAGTGGCGTATCTCCGAACTAACTTTTTCCAGCTTCGTCTTGTGCTTGACAAGGTACGGGCTCCATGCTGGGGCCGCATACTCCAGGATTGGTCTTACATATGTGGTGTACAAGATTCTGAATGATTCCTTACACAGGTTCCTGAACGCTGTTCTGATGTTAGCCAGCCTCGCATATGCCGCAGACGTTATTCTTTTTATGTGGGCTTCAGGAGACAGGTTTGGTGTGATATCAACTTTATGATATCAACAAAGATATCTTTCTCTCTGTGCGTTTCATGAAGTACTTCATCTTCATCTCCTATTCTGTATCCTGTGTCTGGCCTCCTGTTGCCACTGCCTAGTTTCATTACTTTGCATTTACTATTTACTCGAATTACACACACACACACACACACACACACACACACACACACACACACACACACACACACACACACACACACACACACACACACACACACACACACACACACACACACACACACACACACACACACACACACACACACACACACACACACACACACACACACACACACACACGCACGCACACACACACACACACACACACACACACACACACACACACACACACACACTAGGTGAGGACACACACACACACACACACACACGCACACACACGCACGCACACACACACACACACACACATACTATTTACTCGAATTACACACACACACACACACACACACACACACACACACACACACACACACACACACACACACACACACACACACACACACACACACACACACACACACACACACACACACACACACACACACACACACACACACACACACACACACACACACACACACACACACACACACACACACACAGGGTCAAGCATGGCAGCCAGAGGTCCCAGGGGAACAGGAAAGAGCCAAGGTGACGAGATGAAGGAAATGTTCGCCCAGTTTCTGGAGGACATCAAGAGTGAGATGCAAGAAATGATGCAGGAAATGAAGAACGAAATAAGCAACCTGAAAAGAGAGCTGACAGCAGCAAAGGAGGAGATTAGAGCCCTCAAAGAAAATGGTATCGAGGCTGAGAATCAGAAAACCACCCAGGGAGAAGGTGGTAATAGTTTTCTGGATGAGAATGCCACAATAAAAGCAACATTTGCGGAAATACTAAAAAAAAATAACTCTGAAGTAATGACTGCAGTGATGGAGGTGGCCATGAAAGCAGCCACCTCGCAGGAGGCGGCACGCTCCACTAGCCAACTGCTGGAAAGGAACAGATCAGTGGTTGCTGTGGGTATTAAGGAGCAGGAAGGATCTAATAGGACAGAGTGGAGTGACAAGGACAAAGCAGCAGTAAATGAAGTACTAAAGGCACTAGACATGGAAGGGGCTGAGCATAGCATTGAGAAGGTTTTCAGGCTAGGCCGGTACAACAAAGACCGAGACCGAATGATAAAGATAGTGTTTGCAAACGAGAACACAAAGGAGAAGATCCTATCAAGGAAGAGCTCCCTGAAAAACGTGGGAAAATTAAAAAATGTATTCCTCCAGAGAGACATGACAAGGGAGGAGAGAGCCGTGGCGGCAGAAGCAAGGAAGAGGCGCAGGGCGAGAGGGGGAAAACCAGGAAGTAACAGCTCCCAACCCAACACCCCCAGAGGCGAGGGGGAACCCACAACCAGCTACCCAGTAACACCAGAAGGGAGGACAACCCCGCCTCCCTCCACTGCATAGAAAACCCCCCTACCCCAAACCCTCCCTGCCCCCACTCAAATGTTCAGCAAAATCTCCCTCCCCCCACACCCAATCCCCACCCTTCTACCCCTCCCCTCCTCCCGAGTCCTCCCTCCCCCCCTTTCCTTCCCGTCCTCCCTCCCCTTTCACCCCATACCCTCCCTGTCCCTCCCCCTTCACTGGATCCCCGCCCCTCATCCCAGTATCCTCTGAGACCCTGTTATCCACCTCACAGGTCCTCACACCCATGGAACAGCCTCCCCCACCAGCAGAACACTCACCAAGGAGGCGATTTGAGAAGGGACAGAAGAAAGTGAGCCTCAAAGCGATGTACACAAACATAGATGGAATTACAAATAAAGCAAATGAGCTTGGAGAACTGGTACTAGAGGAAAACCCAGACATAATAGCCCTCACAGAAACAAAGATCACGAAAACGATAACAAATGCAGTGTTCCCACAGGACTATTATGTTATGAGGAAAGAGAGGGAAGGAAGAGGTGGGGGTGGTGTAGCTCTGCTGGTAAGACAAGGCTGGGATTTTGAGGAGATGGATATTCAGGGCTGCGAAGGTTTCAGTGACTACATAGCAGGTACTGTAACAAATGGAGGGAAAAAAATTATAGTCGCAGTCATATATAATCCACCACCAAATGACAGAAGACCTAGACAGGAATATGATAGAAACAACATGGCCACCATTAACATAATAGAAAGAGCAGCTTCTGTTGCTAGCAGGAATGGATCTGGACTACTAATTATGGGAGACTTCAACCATGGGAAGATAGATTGGAAGAACAGAGACCCGCATGGAGGACCAGAAACATGGAGAGCTAAGCTGCTGGACGTGGCAACAAGAAACTTTCTAAGCCAGCACACCAAAGAACCAACAAGAATGAGAGGAGAAGATGAACCAGCAATGCTTGATTTGATATTTACCCTAAATGAATGGGATATAAGGGAAGTTAAGATGGAAGCGCCCTTGGGAATGAGTGATCACAGTGTATTGAACTTTGAGTACCTGGTAGAGCTAGGACTTATCTCCCCCCAAAAAGAACTAGGAATCAAAAGGCTGGCATACCGAAAGGGGAATTATGAACAGATGAGAAGTTTCCTAAGTGAAATACCTTGGGACACAGACCTCAGAGATAAGTCTGTACAGGGTATGATGTACTATGTTACCCAAAAGTGTCAGGAGGCAGTAAACAGGTTCATCCCGGCCCAAAGGGAAAAATCCGAGAAGCAACAGAAGAATCCATGGTATAATAGGGCATGTATGGAAGCGAAGAAACTGAACAAAAAGGCGTGGAGGAACTTCCGGAATAACAGAACACCAGAAGGCAGAGAGAGATACCAGAGAACCAGGAATGAGTACGTCAGGGTGAGAAGAGAAGCAGAGAAAAATTTTGAAAATGATATAGCAAACAAAGCCAAGACCGAACCAAAGCTACTCCACAGTCACATCAGAAGGAAAACAACAGTGAAAGAACAGGTATTGAAACTTAGAACAGGCGAGGACAGGTATACAGAGAATGACAGAGAGGTGTGTGAGGAACTTAACAAGAGGTTCCAGGAGGTCTTCACAATAGAACAGGGTGAGGTCACTGTGCTAGGAGAAAGGGAGGTAAACCAGGCGGCCTTGGAGGAGTTCGAAATTACGAGAGAGGAGGTCAAGAGACACCTGCTGGATCTGGATGTTAGAAAGGCTGTTGGTCCAGATGGGATCTCACCATGGGTACTGAAAGAGTGTGCAGAGGCACTTTGCCTGCCACTCTCCATAGTGTATAGTAAGTCACTAGAGACGGGAGACCTACCAGAAATATGGAAGACGGCGAATGTGGTCCCAATATACAAAAAGGGCGACAGACAAGAGGCACTGAACTACAGGCCAGTGTCCTTGACTTGTATACCATGCAAGGTGATGGAGAAGATCGTGAGAAAAAACCTGGTAACACATCTGGAGAGAAGGGACTTCGTGACAAATCGCCAACATGGATTCAGGGAGGGTAAATCTTGCCTTACAGGCTTGATAGAATTCTACGATCAGGTGACACAGATTAAGCAAGAAAGAGAGGGCTGGGCGGACTGCATTTTCTTGGATTGTCGGAAAGCCTTTGACACAGTACCGCATAAGAGGCTGGTACATAAGCTGGAGAGACAGGCAGGTGTAGCTGGTAAGGTGCTCCAGTGGATAAGGGAGTATCTAAGCAATAGGAAGCAGAGAGTTACGGTGAGGGGTGAGACCTCCGATTGGCGTGAAGTCACCAGTGGAGTCCCACAGGGCTCTGTACTCGGTCCTATCTTGTTTCTGATATATGTAAATGATCTCCCGGAGGGTATCGATTCATTTCTCTCAATGTTTGCGGACGATGCTAAAATTATGAGAAGGATTAAAACAGAAGAGGACTGTTTGAGGCTTCAAGAAGACCTAGACAAGCTGAAGGAATGGTCGAACAAATGGTTGTTAGAGTTTAACCCAACCAAATGTAATGTAATGAAGATAGGTGTAGGGAGCAGGAGGCCAGATACAAGGTATCATCTGGGAGAGGAAATTCTTCAGGAGTCAGAGAAGGAAAAAGACTTGGGGTTGATATCACGCCAGACCTGTCTCCTGCAGCACATATCAAGCGGATAACATCAGCGGCATATGCCAGGCTGGCCAACATACGAACGGCATTCAGAAACTTGTGTAAAGAATCATTCAGAACTTTGTATACCACATATGTCAGGCCAATCCTGGAGTATGCAGCCCCAGCATGGAGTCCATATCTAGTCAAGGATAAGACTAAACTGGAAAAGGTTCAAAGGTTTGCCACCAGACTAGTACCCGAGCTGAGAGGTATGAGCTACGAGGAGAGACTACGGGAATTAAACCTCACTTCGCTGGAAGACAGAAGAGTTAGGGGGACATGATCACCACATTCAAGATTCTGAAGGGGATTGATAGGGTAGATAAAGACAGTCTATTTAACACAAGGAGAACACGCACAAGGGGACACAGGTGGAAACTGAGTGCCCAAATGAGCCACAGAGATATTAGAAAGAACTTTTTTAGTGTCAGAGTGGTTGACAAATGGAATGCATTAGGAAGTGATGTGGTGGAGGCTGACTCCATACACAGTTTCAAGTGTAGATATGACAGAGCCCGATAGGCTCATGAATCTGTACACCTGTTGATTGACGGTTGAGAGGCGGGACCAAAGAGCCAGAGCTCAACCCCCGCAAACACAACTAGGTGAGTACAACTAGGTGAGTACACACACACACACACACACACACACACACATACACAGGGGCCTCGTAGCCTGGTGGATAGCGCGCAGGACTCGTAATTCTGTGGCGCGGGTTCGATTCCCGCACGAGGCAGAAACAAATGGCCAAAGTTTCTTTCACCCTAAGTGCCCCTGTTACCTAGCAGTAAATAGGCACCTGGGAGTTAGTCAGTTGTCACGGGCTGCTTCCTGGGGTGTGTGTGTGTGGTGTGGAAAAAAAAAAAGTAGTTAGTAAACAGTTGATTGACAGATGAGAGGCGGGCCGAAAGAGCAAAGCTCAACCCCCCGCAAAAACACAACTAGTAAACACAACTAGTAAACACACACACACACACACACACACACACACACACACACACACACACACACACACACACACACACACACACACACACACACACACACACACACACACACACACACACACACACACACATATATATATATATATATCGTACCTAGTAGCCATAATGCAATTCTCTGCCTATTATGCAAGGCCCGATTTGCTTAATAAGCAAAGTTTTCATGAATTAATTGTTTTTCGACTACCTAACCTACCTAACCTAACCTAACCTAACTTTTTCGGCTACCTAACCTACCTAACCTAACCTAACCTAACTTTTTCGGCTACCTAACCTAACCTAACCTATAAAGATAGCTTAGGTTAGGTTAGGTAGGGTTGGTTAGGTTAGGTCATATATCTACGTTAATTTTAACTCCAATAAAAAAAATTGACCTCATGCATAATGAAATGGGTAGCTTTATCATTTCATAAGAAAAAAATTAGAGAAAATATATTAATTCATGAAAACTTGGCTTATTAGGCAAATCGGGCCTTGCATAGTAGGCCGAGAAGTGCGTTCTGGCTACTAGGTACGACATATATATATATGTCGTACCTAGTAGCCAGAACGCACTTCTCGGCCTACTATGCAAGGCTAGATTTGCGTAATAAGCCAAGTTTTCCTGAATTAATATATTTTTCTCTAATTTTTTTCTTTTGAAATGATAAAGCTACCCATTTCATTATGTATGAGG
>NW_025561899.1:0-17500 GCF_020424385.1 Procambarus clarkii | reverse complement strand
GAATATCAATACATTAACGCCCCGTAACAAAAGGCGAGGCCAATGACAATAAAAAGCAGGCAGAAACACAAGTCACTAAACACCGGCCTGAAGGGCCAACATCAAAAACACAAGAAAACAAAAGAAAAATAAAACACACAGCAAGCACACAGACTACGAAAAGATCTCATACTTGTCCGGCCACTCTTCCGCCGGGAAGCGAATACAGTACGCTTCCCAAAGTAACAGAATGTCCTCCGAAACATGGTCACTATTGAGCGTACGAGGATCAGGCATTAACTCTGGCACACCCACAATAAAACACTTAGCCCGACGAATCCAGATGGTAGAAGGGCACCACGGCGCAGGACGCACACGGTCAACAATTTCAAAATGCAACGGATGGTCAGCATCCATCGCCACCCCGGAGGCGAAGATGAGAGGGAGAGGCTTCTTCCCAAGAGGCCGGGCAATGGGCAGCACACTGGGAGCCTCCTCAGCTGCCTCACAGGGCTCCTCCGCAACCACTGAACTTTGCACCTGCCGGGACCCCCCACGCTTGGCATCCTTTTTCAGCACCAGCTTGATGCCTCGGCTCGCTCCAGGATCCACACCATCCACGCCCGGAGGAGCAACCACCTCCCACTGCGGAGAACCTTCTGCAGGAGAAAGAACAGGAGGTAAATTAGACGCACAATCATCGTCAACAGCTGACACATGGACATCAGCCACCACCAGCGTCGTAGAGCACGAGGCACCTGGAACCGCCACACCATCTCCCGAAGCTCCACCCGCGTCGTAGTCCTCCATATCAGCCCAAGCAGTAGAAGAGCGCCTAGAACGCTTGGGCACTGGCCGCACATCCTCACAGCCGGAGGCGGACCCAGAACCACGGCCCTCACGAACCGGGCGAACCGACGCCCGTCGCAGTACTTCAGCAGCCTCAACCACATGGGGAACCGGGCCGCACACAACAGGATGCTCCGCAGCACCCCCAACACCCAACACAGCCGGATCACCTGGCGAGGGCGCAGGACCAGGCGCAGCAGCAGGAGTCGAGGCAGACGCACTCGGCTGAGGGGCAACAAGCACCGGGGGCATGTCGGGTGACGCAGGAGGGGCCGCATCAGCAGCGACTGGGACCTGCACCACTTCATCCCCGGAATCCACGCCCTGAGGGAGCGGCGGGAAATCCTCCTCCCGGAATAAGTTAACGGGCGCAGCAGGTGTCTCAGAGCACCCGGCAGCCTGATGCCCCAACTGGCCACACCGGAAACAAGTACGGGGCTGCCGGGCATAGTACACCCGAACGTAGTAGCCCAGCAGCCGGACAGAAGATGGGATATCCGACCGCAGGCGCATACCTAATGTGCGGACGTTCGTCTGCTTCCCAGCATACTTCCCCGAGGACAGCTTGTTCACCCGCACACTGATGACTGCACCATACCTCCCGAAGAAGCGCCGGAGAAGGTTTTCAGGGAACTCCAGGGGCGCACCGTGCACACTGACATATGTCAGGGCACCACTTCGGTCCGAGATTGAAACGGAGCCGGCGCCATCCGGCAACTGCAATGAACGCCCCTCGTTCTGCCGGAGGAAGTCCCGATACTCCTCCTCCCCCACGAACTTGACAATCACCCGGTGGGCCGTAACAAGCTCAACGCCATACACAGCGTCCACCGGGACACGAAGCATGTCACACATAACTAACTCAACGGCCGGATAACCAGCCTTACACGTGAATTCCAGTCCCACGGAATGTACCCTCAACACAGGAGGAATAGCCAGGCCCCCCATGGCAAAACGGCCACGTCAGCACGCAGCCAGGCAGGCAGCAACACTCAACGGTAGAGTACCTGGTTGATACCTGGTTGATGGGGTTCTGGGAGTTCTTCTACTCCCCAAGCCCGGCCCGAGGCCAAGCTTGACTTGTGAGAGTTTGGTCCACCAGGCTGTTGCTTGGAGCGGCCCGCAGGCCCACATACCCACAACAGCCCGGTTGGTCCGGCACTCCTTGGAGGAATAAATCTAGTTTCCTCTTGAAAATGTCCACGGTTGTTCCGGCAATATTTCTTATGCTTGCTGGGAGGACGTTGAACAACCGCGGACCTCTGATGTTTATACAGTGTTCTCTGATTGTGCCTATGGCACCTCTGCTCTTCACTGGTTCTATTCTACATTTTCTTCCATATCGTTCACTCCAGTACGTTGTTATTTTACTGTGTAGATTTGGTACTTGGCCCTCCAGTATCTTCCAGGTGTATATTATTTGATATCTCTCTCGTCTTCTTTCTAGTGAGTACATTTGGAGGGCTTTGAGACGATCCCAATAATTTAGGTGCTTTATTGCGTCTATGCGTGCCGTATATGTTCTCTGTATTCCCTCTATTTCAGCAATCTCTCCTGTTCTGAAGGGGGAAGTGAGTAGTGAGCAGTACTCAAGACGGGACAACACAAGTGACTTAAAGAGTACAACCATTGTGATGGGAGTATCTGCCTTTACCTCGTAGACTCTGGAGAGGGCGTCTGCTATGATGTTATCCGAGCCCTTAATGAAGAATATCTCCATGTTAAAATTCTGCAGGTACAGAGCCCAGAGTAGAAGACGTTGATTGCTGAATTGGGCTCGTTTCAGGAACCGTAGGGGATTGTGGTCTGAGTAGATGGTAATAGACCGATTACCTTGTAGGTAAGGTTCGAAATGTTGTAGGTTCAGGACGATGGAGAGGAGTTCTTTTTCTATGGTGCTATAGTTCTTCTGATGAGGCTTCAATTTGTAGCTGTAGTAGCTAACAGGAAGAACCTCTTCGCCACGCTGTTGCATTAGATCGCCCCCGATGCCGGTGCCACTTGCATCGACATTGATGATGAAGGGCTTCGTAATATCTGGAGAGACGAGAATGAGATCAGAACATAGCAGAGATTTTAGTTCTTCAAAGGCAACGGTCTGTTGAATGGTTCAATGATACCGTTGCTTGGGGCTGGTCAGATTAATCAATGGTGTCACTACCGTAGTAAAAATTTTTAACAAACCTACGATAGTAAGATGCAAGGCCAAGGAAGCGCAGGAGCTGCTTCCTGGTTGTAGGTTGTGGGTAATGCTGAATGGCTTGAGTGTGAATGGTTAAAGGAGCTATGCTGCCACTCCCTATTACATGACCAAGGTAATGCACTTTACCTTTGGCAAAGGTGGACTTGGTGGACACATTATGTTCCTCTTCGAACCGGATAGGCATAAAATTATAATTATAAATACTAATTATTAATAACTAATCCTTGTGTGATGTAATCAAGACTAACCATTTAATTAATTGTGTCAACCAACAGTGTAACACATCAGTTAGTCTAAGTCACACCAACATATTGCTACTTTCACCTCATGTATAAGGTAGCTTTAGTGGGACACAGTCAATTACCCACAACACTTAGACCTATACCTCATACAGAAGTAAGAATCTTTAGGTCACCAGGAGCAACAGCTCATAACTTTTATAACAATTCCACACTAACACCTGCGTTAGAGTGGCCTCACCATCTAACCATTATATACTTAGGTGGTAATGACATCCATCCCACTCGTCATCCAGCTGAGGTGATCAAACACCTTAAAGCCATAATTTCTTCTCTCAAGCTCATCAGTAATTCGGTAGTATTCACATTAGTGGAACCTCGCCAACCAAGTCAAGATAATCGTTGGGGAGTAACCCCAGAATACTACCAGAGAGCTGCTAAGTACATCAATTTCAGGCTGAAAAAACGAGTGAGATTGGATGCCACTTATATCCAATTTACAGCCAGACCTTATAGACAAAACCTGACTAGAGATGGTGTACACTTGTCAGGTGAGTCTAGGTTGCATGTGGTTGACAAGTTAATCAACATCATCAACTATCACAAACGGCTGTGGCTAGCAAGCCAAACTTAACTGTACATAATTGTTTTCACCTGTGTGTGCAAGTACTCTCTTATAAAAACAAAAAACCCAAAAATACAGCACAATTATATTCACCTTACTGCACCACAATAATCTTACCAATCTTATCATGTAGAATTTAGGCTGAGATTGTGCTGAATTTGGTACAAGCCCAGACTAAATAAATTTATAGTTCTTAGTTAGGAATTATCACGACTAGACTTAAGCTAGTCAGTAGTGTATGTATTATACTATTTGTGCTGACCCTAAACAGGGTGGGATTAAACTTTGAGACAACTCTGATTGGAGTGTCTCCATAATATTTCTCTTGTATTCATTATTTTGTGTATCTATTTTGTGTATTGCTGGATAATCCCCATTAACTCTGATGGTGATATAGAAGAGCTAACCGGACGAGAACTAATGGTGAAGTTCAGACAGTGCACAAAATATCTAGCTACTTGTTGTTAGGTAGGTACATTTAACCTCAAGTGAGGTAGAGTATAAATTAGCCACCTTAAATTAGGCTATATTTAATGTTACTTGTCCACTAATGAACAAGTACCCAAGCTTCATTAGTAATACTTATACTGATCCCATGAAGTTTGGACCCAAGCCCAACATGGCTACTCCTGAGCAATTAAGGAGAACCTACATTGGCCTTAAAGGTCATTTGACCAGAATAATTAACAAGGCTGAGGGCTTATCTAAAGATACTCCCATTGACTCTTATCACTTAGAGACATCAGTTAGAGTAGCTGAAATTTGATCAAGTCAAATCTGCAAGTCAATCTTATCTTGATCTACTGAATACCACAGAGACTGATCCTGAGGAAGTAAGTCAAATTATAGACGATATCTCCCAGTATGAAGATGAGACTCAAGATATAATTTACAGGCTATCTAAATTAGCAAAACAATCTGGATCCAATACCAGTAACACAGGGTCTCAATTCAATAACCAACTACCAGAGATTCGTTTACCTACTTTAGACTTACCTACATTTTCAGGATTAGATACAGAAAATTGGGACAATTTTTGGACTTCATTTGAAGTTCACATCCATAAGAAACCGTCTCTGGACAAGGTTTCTAAATTTTCATACCTACTTAGTCTTCTCAAAGGAGAGGCTAAAAAGGTCATACATAACCTCACTCTTTATGAGAGTAATTATGAGGAAGCTATAAAACTCTTGAAGTTGAACTATTGCAACAAAGAGTTAAGTATAGCTACTCTCTATTACCAATTACTAGATCTGAATGCACCAAATAGTAGACCAGAGTCACTTCAAAGCTTCAGACTAGAAGTAGAGTCTCTAGTAAAGGCCTTAGGTACTAAAGTTAATATACCAGCTTCAGAATGGTCAATCAAGTTACTATTGCAGAGGAAATTACCTCGAAATGTCTTAACAGAGCTCTGCTCACATTATAATACCGAGTTTCTCACTCTTGACCAAATATTCGAGGGATTGAGAATAACGGTTAACAGGTTGAAAACTCATGATAAAATTAAACCTGAGTCTAAACCAACTAATACTGACACTTCTGTCAAACCTAAACAGACTTTGAATAAGTCTAATAAATATAAATCCAAAACTACTCCATCCACTGGGAAAAGAAGTGGAAATGTAGGTACATATTCGGTGTCTCCTTCTGAGATAACCAATGACTTGTCTACTAAAGAGACCAAGTCAATTAACCAGAGAAGGTGTCTGTTTTGTAATCAAGGACATGCCACCTACCAATGCTCTGTTTATCCTACTTATAATGTTAGGGTTAAAAGGTTGCAAGAAATACACAAGTGCATGGGCTCTCATGATCCCAAAAAATGTGTAGTGCAGCTACGTTCCTGCAACAGATGCAACCAAGGTGTACATCACTACGCCTTATGTAGAAAATCTTCTACACCAACTATGACCACTGGGGAGAATTCCACGAATTCTACCGCAGTGCAATATTGCAAAGTGCATCAAGAAGTAAATGTACTTGCCACTGAGTCAGGCAATAATACCACTCTGTCTACAGCTCAACTTAGACTAATAAACCGAAGATCTAGAGTTAACACTAGAGGTCTTTTTGATCAAGGATCACAGAAAACCTTCATTACACAACAGTTGGTAGATGAGTTAAATTTAAAACCTGCCAAAAGTGTGAGGTTAAATATTTCTGGTTTCTTGTCAAATAGTGGACCTCGTGAATACCAAGTAGTTAAGGTATTAGTGAGACTCGGATCTTCCACTAGTCCAATACAAGCGGTAGTAGTAGATAAACTTCCTACAGACCTGCAGGTCACAGGTTTAGCTCGCACTGCGAGACGTCTTAGACGAAACCGCATGAGGCTAGCAGATTATAAAATAAATTCTGACTGCCTCACTGATGTTGGAATACTTATAAGCGCGGATCATTATTACAAATTTATAACTGGATGCACCAGACAACACGGAATGAATTTGTTGTCATCTGCAGGAGGCAAATTGCTTACGGGACCGGTGCTTTTCAGACAAAATCCAGCGTCCACAAACCAACAATCTAATAACATAATAGTGGCGTGACTAGGCTTGGAACAGTCACCCCTACGTTTCAGAGAAATATCTGAGGATATTGAGTCTGACCCACCGGTACATCGTTTGTGGGATTTAGACACTTTAGGTATTATCCCTGAACAACCAAGCCCTGATGATACGTGGACTTACCAGCAATATCTGGATACAGTTGTCTATGAAAATAAACAATACTGGATAAGACTCCCATGGAAGTTGGATCATCCACAACTTCCAGTTAATTATTTTATGGCAGCCTCACAATTGCAGTCTCAATTAACACGACTACAGAAGCAGCCAGACAAACTGAACATGCATCATCAACTCATCCAACAACAACTTAACAGTAAATTTATTGAAGTTGTTGATAACGATGACCGAAAAATAGGTCATTATTTACCTCATCACGCTGTGGTGAAAGACTCATTGACAACACCTATTCGTATTGTCTTTAACTGTAGTGCTAAAGTAAAGCCAGGCAGTGTGTCTTTAAATGAATGTCTCCAAACGGGACCTAGCCTAACACAAAGGCTACATGATGTGCTGTTACGATTTCGCACTGGTATTTTCGCCTATACTGCTGATATCAGCAAGGCTTTCCTCCGAGTAGGTTTGCAGGAGGAAGATCGTAACTACACAAAATTCCTCTGGATTAAGGACCCACTGGATCCTAACAGTGAAGTCATCACATATCGTTTTGCCTCAGTATTATTTGGAGCTACGTCCTCACCGTTTCTTTTGCAAGGAACATTAGACACACATTTGAGGAAATCAAACAGCTCCTATAAGGCAGACATTAGCGACAACTTGTATGTCGACAATTTCCAGGGAACAACTAATGATCAAACTGATCTGGTAGAAATCTACCATGAGGCTAACCGTGAACTATTAGGAGCCAATATGCCACTACAGTCATGGGCCTCAAATAATGAATTACTCAACCAGGTAATCGAGAAAGAATTTCCAGGTTATCAGGTACCCAATCAATTAAAGGTTCTAGGTGTGGAATGGAACACCAGTACTGACGAGATGAATGTCAAGTCAGTACAAACTGATAACTCAACCCTTACCATGAGAACACTGCTCTCGTTTGTCAGTCAACCATTTGACCCTTTAGGCCTACTTAGTCCTATATTAATAAGGGGCAAACTCCTAATGCAGGAGTGATGGCAGAAACATATGGGATGGGATGATCCGTTACCAAGTGAGTTACTAGCTAAATGGCAGATACTCTCAACGGATTTTAATCAGTTAGGTGTTTTGAAATTTCCTCGTAATGCTTCAGGACCAAACTTACCCACCAATTTGCACGTTTTCTGCGATGCCTCTGGCAAAGCATACGGCACAGTAGCCTACTTAGTTAATAGTGCACAATCAATTTTGCTCACATCTAAAGCAAGAGTTGCTCCCATTAAGAAGAGATCTTTGTCTCAAATGGAGTTGACTGCATTGCTGGTGGGAGTAAGATTGGCTCATTGCCTGACAAAAACACTCAATAATATCCACTTTGGTGAGATTGTAGTGTGGTCAGACAACGAGGCAGTCTTACAATGGGTAAGAAACAACAACAACAAGACTCCCTACGTCAGTAATCGTGTTAGGGAGATTCATGAGTTATCTGTTGGATATAAATTCAGACATGTTCCTACTAAGGACAATCCTGCAGATTATTTATCTCGAGGGTTAACACTAAAACAACTTATCAAGTCTTCGCTGTGGTTCAATGGACCTTCATGGCTTGTTGGTGGTCAGTGGCACAAACAAAAGCCACAAGTCATTGTGACCAATATCACCACTCCCATGAAAGAACCAGAACCTCAACGAATCTTGGCCATTGATCCTCACAATTATTCTAACTTAAGCAAGCTATTAAGAGTGACTGCACATGTGTTTGATTTTCTTGCTAAGATAGGAATTCGACATAAGTTTCCCAATCCTATCCTCTACTGGATCAAACGTGCACAGCAAGAGACATATGGAGGCGAATATGAAAATCTTCCAGACAAATTAACTAAGTCTCTAGGTATCTGGTATGATGCCAACACTCATAATATACTAAGATGTGGAGGACGTTTGCTTCATGCAAAAATTGATTTGGACACAAAGAATCCAATTCTTCTACCTCGCCACCACATCATCACTAAACTTCTTGTTTTACATCACCATCAATATGGTACTTTACATGGTGGAGTGTTAGATACTCTCACCGACCTTAGACAAAAGTACTGGCTTCCTCAAGGTCGTCAGACAGTTAAGTCAATTATTAAATCTTGTGTAATCTGTAAAAGATACGATGCTAGAGTATGTCCTTACCCAGGACTTCCACCACTCCCTGAAGAAAGAGTGGTTCATCTTCGTCCTTTTGAAACCACTGGTGTTGATTACACAGGAGCCTTACTTCTCACTGGCAACCCAGATAATATACCAGTGAAAGCATACATTTGTCTCTTTACGTGTGCTACAACCAGAGGCATACATTTAGAAGTCACTTCAGACATGAGTGCTGAAGCCTTCATCCAGGCCTTCCGTAGATTTGCTGCTCGCAGATCTTGTCCCAAATTAATGATATCGGACAATGGTTCCAATTTTGCGGCAGGAGAAGCCTGTTTGCGAGAAGTCTGGAACCACCCAGAAGTACAGTCGGTCCTACAGAGACGACAATGTCACTGGAAATTCATAGCACCAAGAGCCCCTTGGCAAGGTGGGTTCTATGAGCGAATGGTAGGCACAGTCAAGAAGTGTCTAAGGAAAACTTTACACAGACAAAAGGTCAGTTACTCCGAGCTCCAAACCATTGTTGTGGAAATCGAGGCGCGAGTCAATAACCGCCCATTAACCTACCTGTCTGATGATTTCACCCAGAGAGAGCCTCTGAGTCCCTCACACTTGATCCATGGAGGTCTACTGAGCCCTCTCATCCCTTTAGCCGAAGAGGACCCCGTAGACCCGTCACATGTGACCAGAGGTGACTTGGTGGAAAGCTACCAGCATCTCTCAAGAGTTATTAACAGGTGGAATGAGGTGTGGACTCGAGAGTACCTCACAGCTCTACGAGAGTACCACTACGGAGCTTCGAGTCCTTACAATAAAGTGCAACTAAAACCAGGGGACCTAGTACTAGTCGACAGTGATGGACAAAGGTCAGAGTGGCCCATAGGCAAAATTGTTGCCATTCATCCAGATCATCAAGGTGTCTTGAGAGTAGTGAAAGTTTTATGCCGAGGCAACACTACTCTAAAAACTTTAGAGAAGCTGGTTCCTCTTGAATTGGCTGAACGAGAATATCAGCCGGATCCAGTTTCCCCAGTAGTTTCCGAGGACAGTAATTCTGATCCTACGAGCAACCGCCCCACTAGAGCTGCTGCTCAACAATGTAGGCGGAAACTGCAAGCCTATTACAGCTCTGACCAAGAGTAATTCCTTTTACAAACAATTTAGATAACTATGATGATACTGTGGAGTGATGTCAAGTAACAAACCATTACAAGTCACTATGACCTAGGACATTCCCCTCACAGTAGATTCTGTTGTTTAAATTGTGTGATTTAACATCTTTAATTATTGTATAGGCTATAAATAACATTATTTATCTAGAGTACCTGAGAGTTTGCAGACTTAGAGATTTGTAACATACACATTACATGTCATAGCGACACCAATCTCAGAGTTATTGTAGGCTTTCTTAATTATTAGCTTTAGGTAATTCATAATAACATGTTCCATTTAACATGAAAATTATCAAGACTTAAGTTTCTTGTATGTCCTTGTCAAATACGGGACATTCGTTATGTGTGTACTAACATACTAACATACTAATATACTAATATTAATCTCAACTTCGGGATAGGTGTCAGTACTCCACATTACACTACGACCCTAGAATCCTCCCCCCGGAGTTATGTTGGAAATTTCCAACACTAAATACAACACTGTTGTATTCTCATTAATTATTACTAATTCTACTAATCATTGTAGTGATTAAAATTAACCAAGCGTAGAGTTCACATGTACTAATGATTACATCTGTACAATAAGGCTAGAATTCTTACATCACCCGACGCCAGTATTGCGTCAGATTCCATTGTAATAAACACATTTATATCCAGTGTGTCTGAGAATTGAATTTGATTCTCTATAAACAACAGTGTTCTGTGTGATAATTAATTACAGATAAACTGATCTCCAACTAAAGCCAAATAGAGCGTTTATAGTTCTAACTGTTATCTAGTAATAAATTTAACGTCACGCGTGAATGCCTTGGAGAGACTTTAATTCATCTCCATTGTTCGTTTACTATCATAAAACGGGCAAATAATAATATTTAACTCCTCTAAATAATAAACCCGTCCTTATCCGAGCATTTCAATCACAACTGCGAGAAATGATAATATCCGTAATAAATAATTTGTGTAACGAACGCGGGACGCGGAGCGGGAGAGAGGAGACGCCATTACCCCAACCACCAGGGTAGACGCCATCAAGAGCTCCAGAAGAAAGTCGCCACTGTGAGGTGTGAAGAACCTTTGCAGACATTAACTTTGCTGATGTCAGTGTCACTTTACATAACAAGTTGAATTGTCAAGAGATTTAATTTGACATTCGGCCAGAACCTGTTAAATTTGGTTCTATGTAATACCACGTGACCGGCCAGTGAAGCGCGTCAGTATCTAGGATAGGCTGGACACCACGTGTTCTTTATTAAGAAGCCGGAGCCTAGGACGTGAACTTCGGGAAGCCTTAACTTACACAGTGCCCATATTAGCTAAGTACCTTTATCCTTATTTGATGCATCATCTAGGGGGTGGGTTTATAGCTGGGTAGCTTGTCGTGACGCTGTGCGACAATAAAAAACTACAGGTCATTATTTACTCTTATTATTAATCTCAATTTCTTGAACATAGATATCTAGCAGCTTAATCTGTTGCTACTGAATACAATTTGATTTACACCATGTGTGAAGAATTCTCCGAGCTGTCATTTCCCCTTTTAATCAACTCCCAGTGTTCCATGACGAGTCCAGGAGAATCAGAGGATGAGTCGTAACTAACTTCTCGGAAATCGTCTTCAAGCTAAGACTCCTTTCGTATTCCTTTGATTTCTATTATCTGTATTCCTTTACATGCAGAACTCTGTTCATTGGATTGACATGTGTTTATTATAATTATTAATTTTCACGTTCGTGATCTATGTTCTCATTGATGATAAAGATAATGATTCTATAAATATTTATAGGATTAGATTATTATACATTGGACTGGTGAACGAACCACACTAGTTCCTGGACGTATTGAGTTCCAGTAATAACCCCCCAATGTAGGTGTTTGAGGCTTTGATTCAGTTAATTATACAGCCCATTAATTATCTCAGTGATCATATTCTCTAGTATTTTATCCATAGTTACTGGTTCATCTAGGAATTTTCTAATGATCCTATTTATTTAGTTTCCCTCTTTACTATAAAAGCAGGTGGTCCTTCGTAATTGATTTTCACTATATTAATATTTAAATATATAGAGTCAAACCCCAAATGTCCCACAACCAAGTCGTTGGCTAGTATCACGTCAATCCCAGCTATAGGTAGGGTATCGACTACTGCCAACGCACATGTGCCGCTGAAGTAAGGCGAGTCTAGATGCACCGACACTAAGGGGGCGACATACCGCGTCCTAGGAAACCCAACCAGGATAACCTCTTGTCTCCCATCCACACTCACTCCCTCGGGTAACGAGTTTCTCATGATCAGGGACTGGGCTGCTCCACTATCTCTGAGCACTACTACCGATCTACCAGTATGATCACTCGTTACATACCCACTTGAAGTGTGAGGGGAAAACAATCTTGGTTCTTCCTGCATAGTCGTAGACTGGCTTCCTGCTGGTAGTGTCACATAGCTCATCAACATCACCTCCCTACGTGGGCCGCTACCTCTTCTGCCTCGACACATGGCAGCTACATGCCCTTTCTGCCCACAAGTCCAACACACCATATTCCTCCTCGGACTCCGGTGTTTCGGACTGTTAGGACTAGTCCTTCGAGGGCTACTTGGGGGCGTCTTCTCAGCGCTTCGTGGGACGGGTCCCTCCTCTTCCTGACGAGGTTTGTCAAACCGGCGTGGGTAATTCCTTGGGACGTACTTAGCAGAAGGCCTATGCGTCAGGATGTATTCCTCAGCCATGGTGGCTGCCGCACTCAAGGTCTCTACCTGCTGTTCCTCTAAGTACGTCTTCAGGTCTCCAGACAAACAATCCTTGAAGTCCTCTAACAGTACAAGCTGCTCGAGGTCTTCTTTGGTCTCCACCTTCCGAGAGGCACACCATTCCTGGAAAAGCCGCTCCTTGATTGTGGCGAATTCGGTGAACGTGTGCTCTGAGGTCTTTTTCAGGTTCCTGAACTTCTGCCTGTAAGCCTCAGGTACCAATTGGTACGCCATGAGCACCACCTTCTTCACCTTGTCGTAATCGCCGGAGTCATCAAGGGACAACGTGGAGTAGGCAATTTGGGCCTTCCCAGTCAAGACGGACTGTATCATGATGGCCCAATTCTCCTTTGGCCACTCCAAAGAGGATGCGACTTTCTCGAAGGCTGCGAAGAACTTCGACACTTCCTTCTCATTGAATTTTGGGACCATTTTGATGTTCCTCACCGGATCGAAAATACTTGTTTCCATTCTTTGCCTCCCACCGCCTAACCGCAATACTTCTAGCTCATGTTGTCTCTCTCTTTCCTCTCTGTCTCGTCGTTCTTGCCTATCTCTTTCTTCTCTTTCTCGTTCTTCTCTCTCTCTTTTTTCTTCTCTTTCTCGCTCTTGTCTTTCTTTTTCTCGCACTTCTCTTTCTCGTTCTTCTCTTTCTCTTACTTCTCTTTCTCGTTCTTCTCTTTCTCTTACTTCTCTTTCTCTTTCTCGTTCTAATTCTAAACGCCTCATCTCTAATTCTTTATCTTGTTTCTCTCTTTCCATTTCTAATTTCTTCCATTCTATCTCACGATTAATTTCCAAGGCACGCATTTTTACTGTAAGTAAGCTAATATTCAGCTCACCTGCCTCACTGTCAATGTCACTGCCTTTATCTTCCTTTTCAGTGGAAGCTATTTCCTCACCTTCTATTGTACCTTGTGCCTCACTTTCTTCTTTCTCTTCGGCCTTCAAATGCCGGTGAACCTTGGACAAGATCTCCACACGGGAATCACTGGCACGTATCTTAATCTCCAGGTAGGCACTCACCAGTACGAGTTCCTGTTTGCCCAGATATTTCAATCTGGCAAGACAGTCCTCCCTGTTCAGAAAAGCCTGAACATCGTCCAGATCGTCGATGGTCGCTTTTTCTGCCATTGTCACTAGCACACTAGCACTTAACACACCGCTTTCGTTAGCACTTAACGCACCGAGCACTGTTCTGTATCAATATTGCACTTTATCGCACCTAGCGCCTCACTTGCCAATATTGCACGTAATCACCGGGCACCGCACTACACAATATTGCACTTAATCACAGCGAGCACTTCGCTATACAATGTTGCACGTAATCACACCGGGCACCGCACTACACAATATTGCACTTAATCACAGTGAGCACCGCACTCTACAATATTGCACTGAATCACTCCGAGCACCGCACAGGACGTATAACGTCCTAATAGTCACACACAGGGGGAATTATTTACAGGGATTACGCCACTTCACCACCCCTGTCAAACATACTTGACAAGGGGTCGAATCCCGCTGGGCATGCCAATTATGTTACGGCCCTCTTGGGTCGCAACTGGGTTCTTTCTCTGATGTTAGTAGAGTTTGGGTATCCGGCCTCAAGCTAGTAGTGGCTTTCAAGGGGCGTGCTCCGTAACGCAAGTAAATTAAAGGGGAAGGGAGACAAAGGCAAAAACTTAATAATATAATTATCACCATCACCATAAATAATATATAGATTATCACACGGGGGAGGTATAAACACTATTATGTACAACGTAGTCTTCCTCTGAAGACTCTGGACGTTCACAGTGCTCAACGATGCTAAGCTCTTGGTCCTCTTGTGGCCTCATGATGAATCCTTCGATTCTCTTGAGTCTACCCTGGCCACAGGCCAGCCAAATCACAGTTCCACTGGGGGCACTGTCGTGGAGGCCGTCAACCACAAATCCAGCCTGTAGCTGGCCGGTTCCAATCAGCAACGCTGCGTAGGCCACTCCACGACCGATACTAGGGTTGCGAGCCCTAGTCAGGAGCCTCATGTGATCCCACAGATCACTCTCCTCACCACAACACCCCAGTGATTAAGCTTCTCCACCAGTCACCCCCGGGTACGACAATCCCTCAACTGCCACGTCACAGGCAGGCTAACACCATCCCTCAACTGCCACGTCACAGGCAGGCTAACACCACAGTGTTCATCCGGGGGGTGACTCACAGCTGCTGCAGCAAACACGTGGAGACTCTTCGACTGCCTTGGGTAGACTGATCCAACGTTCATTACAGCAGTCCCAGGTCGACTCTGTAATCAGACACGTCATCAGTACTGGTTACACTCTAGGGCACCTCACTTACAGGCTTAGACACAAACGCCCACCTCTCCACTCCATAGATGGCATTGCTGTCTAAGCGTCACCTCACCAGAGGTCAGCAGCGGCTGTGTTATGAGCTGATCAGGACGGGAAACTAGCCCTTGTGGCCAGTATATCTCGTCCTCACTAGATGGCGTCGTCCATTTGAAGGGGGTTTCGGGAGCTGACCCAGAGATGGCGCGGTCGTCACTGCTCCGTGCTCGGATGCTGGGCTCGGGTCCGTAACAGAATCGAATACCTGTGGATGAAACAATCGGGATGATAGCGGACAGAGTGTATCGTGATCTGGCCTGTACTCCTCTTGACATACCAGAAAACATTCTAAGGAAACTACTCCAAACTTGTACTAAAGAGGCACCCTTCTTGAGCCCGGATGGGCACATGTATAAGCAAGTAGATGGGGTCGCCATGGGTTCTCCCCTAGGTGTCCTGTTCGTGAACTTCTACATGGGTACCATCGAACAAAAGGTCTTAGTCGACATGAACTTGAAACTGGTCATATACTGCAGGTATGTTGACGACATTTTTACACAGGTACCTGATGTCAGACATCTGCAGGAACTGAAGGAGGCATTTGAACGGAATTCTGTGTTGCGTTTCACTTACGAGATAGAGAAGGATGGGAAGCTGCCCTTTCTAGATGTAACAGTCATGGAAAGGAGCGGAGGTTTCCACACTGCAGTCTTCACTAAGGAAACAAACATAGGAATGTGCCTCAATGCCAACAGTGACTGCCCAGACAGGTACAAGAGGAGTGTCGTTAACGCTTATGTCGACTGTGCTCTCAGCCACAGCTCAGGATGGAAGCAAGTCGATGAAGAACTCTGTAGGGTAAGGCAGGTCCTAGTCAACAATGGCTTCTCCAATGGTTTCGTTGAAGACATCATAAGAAGGAAGGTGAAACGCCATGCAACCTCTGAAGAGACAACTAACAACACCTGTACCCCCTATTAGACTATTTTACAGGAACTTCTTTTCCACAGCTCATGAAATGGAGGAAAGGGTCCTGAAAGATATTGTTAATAGAAACGTTATCCCTACAGACAAAAATCAGAAGATACAATTGACGATCTACTATAAAACCAAGAAAACGGCCAACCTACTCATGAGAAACTCTCCAGACACAAAGAAGAACGCTTTAAAAGAGACCAATGTCGTCTATGCCTTCAAATGCCCACTTGGGGACTGTAAGCCTCAAAGAATTCAGTATATAGGCAATACAACAACATCTCTTTCCAGGCGATTAACGATGCATAAGCAACAGGGCTCCATTAAGGACCATATAATCTCTTCCCACAACCAGACCATCACCAGAGAAGTCTTAACAAAAACACGGAAATCATCGATAGATACAGCGATAGCAGGCGGCTAGATATCTGCGAGGCACTACACATTAGGAAGTCGACACCAGCAATCAACAGCCAGTTAATGCACAACTATATTCTACCCACTTCAAGACTCCGCACCAATATAGAAGCATCAAGAAATATGGGCCAATAGGCCCTTTGCAGTTACTTCCATTCTTCCCTTTAACTTACAAAATATTATACCCATTGTTTCGTGTTCTGTCTTGTGTTGAAAGTTTGTTTTCACCTCATCCAAAACTGTTGTAACATATCACCCCACCAAAATGCAGGTATAAAAAATCGAAGCTGTTTAAACTCTGTTCAGTTATAGTTGTGTGTGTGTAAACTAAAGTCTTTGAAAATGTAATAAGTTTTACGAAACACGCTCAAGTGTCGTGTCAGACTAGAAATAAAAATGAATTTTGGAGAACTGATTTTTCAGTTACCATCAACAGTGAAAAGATCCACAAGGTCTTGTCATTTATTGTGCTATGAACATACTCAACATTCTAACTTGCAAAGTGGAGTCGCTGTTACTTTCATATTCCCTTCACTATGTAATGACAATGTCTTCTCACACACATAATATCATAAGATAAAATCCCACACTTAGGTATTTGTGTATTTTATGTAAACACACTAATACATAATTTTACACTATATTCCCTTCAGTTGATTGACCGTCGGGTGATGAACAATGAACACTTTCCGCCTTCCCAGTTACTGAACTGTGAGCTCCCTCAGTGTAAATGTTCTGTGTCATGTTGATCAATATTTTTATATTGTGGTGCTGATAGGTTTTTATCAGCAGGAAGCTGAGCATGAAGGATCTGTGTGATTAGTTTCTTGGTGGGTCATGTAGGCGTCATGATGACCGATGGTGTTGTCTGCCAGGGTGGCAGGAAGTGCTCCTGGTGGGTCATGTAGGCGTCATGGTGACCGAAGGTGTTGTCTGCCAGGGTGGCAGGAAGTGCTTGAGATTTTGCTCATTACATGTCGTTGTGTAATATTTCACCTTTTTATATATCACTAATATTTCACATTTACTTTATTCATTTACTCAATCTTTGCTATTATATACCACTGATATTTCATTCTGTCACAGGTTATGAATCTATATAAATATAAATGGAAATGTTCGTTTGTGTATAACCGCTAATCTCCGAA
>NW_025561898.1:0-13024 GCF_020424385.1 Procambarus clarkii | reverse complement strand
GAGTTGAGAGTTTCTCGACTAATACATCGAGAGATGCGCCCAGCCTGTTGATATATGATATATATATATATATATATATATATATATATATATATATATATATATATATATATATATATATATATTGGTAGCAGTCTTTTATATACCACAGTATATAAAAATAGGGGTTACCCTAATATTCCCAAAGTATAACAAAACAGGGGTTACTCCACAGAATATAAAAGTAAGATCTAACCCCAGCATACCAAAGGAGGAATCTTTGAGGTCCTGTTTTAATATGTATATAAGATCCCCTATACATGTGACCTAGTACAGGGGGGAAGGAACCACTATCGAGCAAACCTGCTACAAAGAGGAAAGCGCAGCTACATAATATGTGCTAATCTTTTTGTCATGCCAAAATACTGCATATCCGAGGGGATATAAAAATAGCAAATAATGCCTAAAACTGATGCCGCAAGACAGCCATTAAACGCCAGCGACAAATTTGTGAGTCAAAATATATGAGCAGACTAGGCAAGTTTTGCTGCTGGCTAAGGAAATAATGATGGTGAACCCTGGTCGTCTCGGATTAAATCTACGATAAAAATTTCTGAATTCCTGCGCTACCTGGGAGGATAACGAGACGGTCGACCCCCTTGGCCCGTGCACCTTGACCTCCAGCGGCTCTAACTCGATCTATTTCTCTTGTGTTCCGCTTGACCTCAAGTGGTTCTTCGTCGAGTCTTTTTTTTTCCGGGGAGGTGGGAGGGTTCTTCTTGACCTCAAGTGGTGCTTCCTCGACCTGTCTTGGGATTATTTTCACCTCCAATGGCTTTTTTCCTCAACCTTTCTTGGGTTGAGGAAACGAACCTTGTACTTGTACTCCAAGTACTTGACTCCCCAAGTGTGTTATCACTTCTATCTGATTGATTGATTCACGAAGATTAAGACACCCTAGAGATGGCACGACTCCTACCTGATTGATTGATTGATGAAGATTAAGCCACCCAAAAGGTGGCACGGGCATGAATAGCCCCTAAGTGGTGGCCCTTTTTGAGCCATTACCATTATCAAGAGCTGATACTGGAGATCTGTGGAGGTGCGACTGCACCCTGCGTGACGGGAGATGTCTCCCGTCCTCCTACCTGACTTTCTTCTTGCCTTATAGCTGTCCGATCCCCCACCCCCCCCTCCGTCACCTTTTGTGTGCATCACGGGCTATTCATGCCCGTGCCACCTCTTGGGTGGCTTAAACTTCCTCAATCAATCAATCTCACCTTTTCACTCTTACAATGACAGCTGAACCTTCCGTATTTGTTGTTGGAGAGGACACATTGTTATTGGTCCACAACCAACCGACTATATATTGCATGTACATACTCAAAATCGTAAGCTCTCCCCTACAAAATAACTGAAAATTCCATCTTATGAATGTATGAAGAGACAAGGGAAATTTAGGGTTTCTACTAAATGTAACACGCGGACAAAATCGGTAATTAGACTCTTTATCAAATTCCAGTCTTGACCACTGCAATATTTTGCACCGTGACGCTCACCTGCACTCAGACCAAGGCTTCATTATAATTTTCCCCTCGGCCCTCTCACTCCTCACTGTGATCCCAATCTCCAGTGTACATGATCATTAACTGCACTTTGGCTTCAGTTGGATATCCTTTGTACCATTTCTGACCCGATCGTAAGATTCCCCTGATCTGAATCATATCTCGGGCTGGTCCCATTTGGCCTCTCTAATCTCAGATGCGATGACCGGAACCCATTAGGTATACTTACCCGGGCAACGTTATGGCCGAGGAGACGACTAAGTGTAGCCCATTCTCACGATTTCCAAGCATCAAATATGAAGTGGTTTAGCCTGAACCCAAAAATATATTCCAACCTCACTAATCAACCCATCTAACCTATCGAGGCTGGTGCTGATAAGTCTGAGAAAACGTCATGATTAATGTACCTATTTGGCCGACTACCAGTAATAATGCTTTGTTCTTGAATGTAAAGTAAACTTAATTCTAGTTTCGTGTTTATGTACCGGGGCGCGGGGCCCGCGACAAGCGCTCTCTGACACTCTAATAGTTTACAGCGCGCCCGCTACTTTTTCTCGTCTTGTTTGATCTCAGCCATTCTGTTGTAGCCATCGTGTACATTTGTCAGCTGTTACGTTGTTTCTCTGAGCCAGTGTTGGCACTTTGGCTGCGAAAGTGTTTAATAGTTCCCATGTTATTAACTCCTGTACTTTATCATGATATGCATTACGTTAGGGTCTCTCTCTCTCTCTCTCTCTCTCTCTCTCTCTCTCTCTCTCTCTCTCTCTCTCTCTCTCTCTCTCTCTCTCTCTCTGTCTCTGTCTCTGTCTCTCTCTCTCTCTCTCTCTCTCTCCTCTCTCTCTCTCTCCTCTCTCTCTCTCTCTCTCTCTCTCTCTCTCTCTCTATCTCTCTCTCTATCTCTCTCTGTCTCTCTCTCTGTCTCTCTCTCTCTCTCTCTCTCTCTCTCTCTCTCTCTCTCTCTCTCTCTCTCTCTCTCTCTCTCTCTCTCTCTCTCTCTCTGTCTCTCTCTGTCTCTCTCTCTCTCTCTCTCTCTCTCTCTCTCTCTCTCTCTCTCTCTCTCTCTCTCTCTCTCTCTCTCTCTCTCTCTCTCTCTCTCTCTCTCCACTCTTCTCCCTCCCTCCCCCCCCAGAGAGGGCCGTATACAGGGGAAGGTGGGGACGCACATTAGGCAGGGTAATCACAGCAGAGTGTCTCTCCTCATTATCACCATAATGGCTCATCACGCCAATTTGGTCTTCAACATTGTCCTCCCTAAACTGACAGTGAATAAAGATCTCGGCCCAGAAGTAATTGTTAAAAAAAAAATCTTGTAAATAATATTATTGATTTTGATTTTTGTGCACATGATATTTTGTTAATCTGAAATCTTCGTTGCTCTCAAAATTATTTATTTGTCGTCTCTTCTAAGGCCTTGATGGTTCAGAGTGTCGTGCTTTTTGTTCCTCCACGTTACTTGTTAAATTTCAAATGTTAAAATGGCGCAAAGAACTACATAAATTTCTGTAATGAATTGTAGCTCGTTTGTGTCATTTACTTGTTTTCATTCAGTTGTCTAAACCTGAGGGAGAGCAGCTGCCCCGCTGCTCAGTCTGGGGGATGGATTGTGTGGATTTTTGTTAATAAACGTGGAACAAATTAGCTACGGGCTGCTTCCTGGGGATGGGTAACAAAAAGGAGGCCAGGTCGAGGACCGGGCCGCGGGGACTCTAAATCCCGAAATCATCTCAAGATAAGCTCAAAATTTACCTTTCGTCCTGTCGTGGCCGAATGAGTTAGGACGAGCATCTGGGAATCATTAGAACCCTAGTTCAAGTCGTCCAACCTCTTGGGCTGGGTGGTAGAGCGACGGTCTCGTTTCTTGCAGGTCGGCGTTCAATTCCCGACCGTCCAAGTGGTTGATCAATTATACAATGTATGTGATGTAACTATATAACCTGAGCTTGTAAAAGCACCTTAATCACCTTCAGTGATCACCATTCAGGCTTGTTCGCATTTGTGTTCCTCACGTGTGCCCCAAAAAATGAGGTGATTTGATAAAATACCATGCCCAAGATTACCATCAGAGTGCCGGCGGGATGATGAGGAATTAGCCTCGGCTACCATCATCTTTTGTCCGGTCGTGATGGTCGAGTGGTTAAGGGTCCTGTACACCAGTTGCAGAGTGCTCCTGGCAGTATGGGTTCATACGAACAAGGCTTTTGGGGGATAAGGGGCGGGAGGGAAGGGATAGAAACTGCGCAACCGATTGATGATTGATAAAGATTAAGTCACCCAAGAGGTGGCACGGGCATGAATAGCCCGTAAGTGGTGGCTCTTTTGAACCATTACCAGTATCAAGAGCTGATACTGGAGATCTGTGGAGGCGCGACTGCACCCTGCGTGACGGGAGATGTCTCCCCAAGCGCAACCGAATGCAAGTTCGATTTTCCTAACTGGCTAATATTGCTTGAAATTGAATATATGACCTGGGAACTTATTTGCTTATTTTTGTTTTGTTTCGAAAAATAAATGAAAAGACCTCGAAGAAAGATGATGAGGATGAATTTAGAAAAAGAAGGGCTAGTAAAATATCTGACCGTTGGGTAGTTTAGTAATTATAGAGGTCTATCGATGGCTAGTTTAGTAATTATAGAGATCTGTCGTTCGTTAGTTTAGTAATTATAGAGATCTGTCGTTGCCCAGTTTAGTAATTATAGAGATCTGTCGTTGGCTAGTTTAGTAATTATAGAGATCTGTCGTTCCCCAGTTTAGTAATTATAGAGATCTGTCGTTGGCTAGTTTAGTGATTATAGACATCTATCTTTGGCTAGTTTAGTAATTATAGATATCTGTCGTTCCCCAGTTTAGAAATTATAGAGATCTGTCGTTGGCTAGTTTAGTGATTATAGACATCTGTCTTTGGCTAGTTTAGTAATTATAGAGATCTGTCGTCGTTAGTTTAGTAATTATAGAGATCTGTCGTTGGCTAGTTTAGTAATTATAGAGATCTGTCGTTCCCCAGTTTAGTAATTATAGAGATCTGTCGTTGGCTAGTTTAGTGATTATAGACATCTGTCTTTGGCTAGTTTAGTAATTATAGAGATCTGTCGTTGGCTAGTTTAGTAATTATAGAGATCTGTCGTTGCCTAGTTCAGTAATTATAGAGATCTGTCGTTGCCCAGTTTAGTAATTATAGAGATCTGTCGTTGCCCAGTTCAGTAATTATAGGGATCTGTCGTTGCCCAGTTTAGTAATTAAAGAGATCTGTCGTGGGCTAGTTTAGTAATTATAGAGATCTGTCGTTGGCTAGTTTAGTAATTATAGAGATCTGTCGTTGGCTAGTTTAGTAATTATAGAGATCTGTCGTTGGCTAGTTTAGTAATTATAAAGATCTGTCGTTGGCTAGTTTAGTAATTATAAAGATCTGTCGTTGGCTAGTTTAGTGATTATAGAGATCTGTCGTTGGCTAGTTTAGTGATTATAGAGATCTGTCGTTGGCTAGTTTAGTGATTATAGAGATCTGTCGTTGCCTAGTTTAGTAATTAAAGAGATCTATCGTTGGCTAGTTTATTAATTATAGAGATCTGTCTTTGGCTAGTTTAGTAATTATAGAGATCTGTCGTTGGCTAGTTTAGTAATTATAGAGATCTGTTGTTGGCTAGTTTAGTGATTATAGACATCTGTCTTTGGCTAGTTTAGTAATTATAGAGATCTGTCGTTGGCTAGTTTAGTAATTATAGAGATCTGTCGTTGGCTAGTTTAGTAATTATAGAGATCTGTCGTTGGCTAGTTTAGTAATTATAGAGATCTGTCGTTGGCCAGTTAGTATTATAGAGATCTGTCGTTGGCTAGTTTAGTGATTATAGACATCTGTCTTTGGCTAGTTTAGTAAATATAGAGATCTGTCGTTGGCTAGTTTAGTAATTATAGAGGTCTGTCGTTGGCTAGTTTAGTAATTATAGAGATCTGTCGTTAGCGAGTAACCTTAAAAAATCTAGTTTTTCTACTAGTGAAATATTCTTCCCTAGAAAACAACTAGAGAGTCACTATTCACATTGGCCGGGACGTATTAAATTTAATTAAACGGTCGAGTGCATGTACTTGAAACCAAGTCGTGTATATATATATATATACGCACTCGAGTACAGCTACTCGAGTTCTATAGTGCTAAGTGCATGTGGTGGATAGATGTTATATGCTGATGAGTGAACACACTCACGTGAAGCATGTGTTGTGTTTGAGTGCCAAAGTACTCGAACGATGTCCGATACTGGCAAGCCTCCGGTCTGTCGCTGGTGTTATGGGAAGAGGACAATGCAGCAGACTGTTATATACACTGTAGGTTTCATTCAATAGCATTGTACTGTGGTTTGTATACGATTCACTGCAAATAGTTACAGGTATACTTTCGGCCTCGTGCGTGCGTGTGTGCGTGTGCTCGCCTAGCTGTGCTTGCTAGTGTGTGTGTGTGTGTGTGTGTGTGTGTGTGTGTGTGTGTGTGTGTGTGTGTGTGTGTGTGTGTTTAAGCTGACACACAAGCCAGGCTTTGCGAATTTAAAAAAAAAAAAAAACAATAATTCACCCACTAGACTAATTCACTCAAGAAACCTCCTTCACTCACCTGCAGACCCCAAATTTAATCCAGCCTACATCCACGTTATTTCCAGACCCGTACCGCCAGCTCCGTCAACGACCTCTTTCTCTTTCTCTCTCTCGTCTCATTTTTTCGTCCTATTGATCCAGCAAACTGTTGCCACTCGCGACGGGAGCAAGGGCACGTAAAGTCGGAGCTATGGCCGAACTTGCGTTTCAGGGTACCTCTGGCTTGGCAGATTATATATGTGACTGTCTGTCTATCTGTCTCGTGACTTCAAGTTAATTTTGTTTATTGATGTGCGTTTTCTGTTCTCTTCCGTCTACCTCTCCTTTTCACGCTGTCTCTTCTTCTCTCGCTGTCTCGAAAAAATGCTACGTGTCTCTGTCTTGTCTGCATGTGCCTGTCTGCCTGTCTCTCTCTCTCTCATTATTTATCAGATGCCTGAGAGTTTCTGACAACTCACTCAGGTATTAACATGTCTGACATGAGTGAATTGTCAGTGAATCTCAGGCATCTGATAAATAATGAGACAGACAGACAGACAGACAGACAGACAGACAGACAGACAGACAGACAGACAGACAGACAGACAGACAGACAGACAGACAGACAGACAGACAGACAGACAGACACTTCAGACCGACTACCAGAGCGCAACTCCCTAGTCTCCTGAGACTGATGGATGTCTTCTGACATCATTCGGGAACGCCCAACACGCAATAACTCACTGTGATGACAACATCAACAAAATAAGAACACATCCTGTCCTCACACTTAAAGCACCCAAGTTTTGATCCTTCCCTCCACAGCTACAGAATTTCGGTGCTTTAGTACCGTCTAAAGTAGCGGGGTATTGACGTTTCCACTTAGTGAAAAGCAACGGCTTTGACAGATTAGGTTGGTTGGTTTCCTATAAGTTACACTCCTGGTACACTGACGATACACCTCTGGTACACTGACGATACACCTATGGTACACTGACGATTCACTCCTGGTACACTGACGATACACTCCTGGTACACTGACGATACACCTCTGGTACACTGACGATACACCTCTGGTATACTGACGATACACCTCTGGTACACTGACGATACACCTCTGGTACACTGACGATACACCTCTGGTACACTGACGATACACCTCTGGTACACTGACGGTACACTTTTGGTTCACTGTCCTCCTGAGACACTCAAACCCCAAATACAGTACACTCTCGATACAGTCCAGATACACTCACAAATGCTGAGTACTGATGTTTGCTTTCGTTCTGTGGGTGGTTTCCGGAGACGCCCTTTGACGTCTTTTCCCCGCGGCTATTCTAAACCAGCTGCGTGTGAACAGGTTACAGTGTTCTTGATCCTCTGCGATTCCAGCGACCTTTCCTGGAAAGATGAGGAGGAGAGAGGAGGGGGATGGAAGGGACCAAAGGCCCCTTGTTGAAGAGTGTTTCTCTTGCAAACACAGCCTGCTTTCTCTTCTGTTAGTTTTTGAAATCGCATACACTAAACGTGGTCTTTGATGAGCTCTACAGCGTGTAACTACAGATCTTTTCTTCAACAAAATTCTGGGATTTTTGGGGGGGAAGAAATGATGTTCTCCGAGAGCGTCTTGGGTAAGTCTCCGGGAAAGTTTTTTGTTGTGTTTTCCTTTGACGGCTTGAACCTTCTTGCCTTGAGAGTTATTGGTGATTTTAGGAGAACGTGACTTAATTGTTCTCTGTTTGTTCTTGGAGAACTGAATTTTCACTGTTCTTCATGAGCTTCATAGTCTACCATTGACAATTTTCTACACATTATTTTATATCTTAATTATTATATATTTATTCAATTGAACACTAGCTTACATTACTTGCACCGTATGACGGCCCAGTAGTTTAGAGCGTGTGCTTGGGAGAACCCAGAGGGTGCAGGTTCGACTCCTCTTCATGACCCCAATTGATTTTTTCACGAATATTATTATTATTGTAATTAACATTACTGTTCTTCCTTTCACTTCATGGCGACTTCTCACCTTCTCCATCGTTTCCTCCCGATTTGTTCGTTTTTCGTCACCTTATTCATTTTCCTTCGTCTTATATTGAGCACGTTTTCAACAGTAATTACTGGATTAATTTGGTGAAGCTACTAGCCCCAAGCTTCTGGCTGTCGACCTCAGATAGACAAACATTTCCATTCGTATGTATTGACATACATATTCATATGTACTCATGAGGTCGAGACGCTCAACACTCGTGTCTAACAGCCAGATATAAATGCTTCCTTGATGTTGTTAGTATCTAACGCCATCCAGCGTTCGAAACTTCGTCAGCGTGGCCAACGGCACATGTATGACGACGTTTCGAACTCACATACGAGAAAAATAGTAAAAAAAAAATTATTACACGTATCATCGTTCCCAAAGAACAGTATTGAGGGCAACTCTGATTTTCTCAGATCTTTTCGACATATTAATAGTTTTACAAAAAATAACATTTGTTTTTCTTTCTTTTTATCCACTGTAGGCAACGTCTAACTTTATTATTATTATTATGCTACTCCCATTTAATGTTTTTTTCCGTGGATTGATAGTACTTTACTATCGAAGTAGAGCTAGAGCTATATTTTGTTTTTATTTGTTATATATATATATATATATATATATATATATATATATATATATATATATATAATATATATATAGTATATATATATATATATACATATATATATATATATATATATATATATATATATATATATATATATATATAGATATATATATTATATATATATATACACACAAGAGTTCTTACATTCTTGTACAGCCACTAGCACGCGTAGCGTTTCGGGCAGGTCCTTAATCCTAATATTCCCTGGAACACGACCCGTCATATCGTTTAACAACCAGGTACCCATTTTACTGTTGGGTAAACAGAGGCTGCAGTTAAGGATTAACGCCCAGTAAATACTCCCCGGCCAGGATACGAACCCAGGGCAAGGCGCTCGCGAAATGTCAGGTGAGGGGTCTTAACCACTACACCACGGGGCTGCATATGTAGAGCTATATGTAGAGTTACAGCTATATATATATATAGACCTACAGCTATATTTAAAGCTAGAACCGGTAGAACCTTGTGTATAATGCAAACATTACTGCCAATACTTACTACACACTCAAGTGCGTGAATATTATCACCCCAACTGCAGGATTTAGTGCATGTGGTGTCAATTTTATATCCATCAAAGGATACAACATCTATTGATGTATATTATTTTTTATATTGATGAAATACTGAATATTATTTATCGGTAACAGAGCAGATTGAGTTTATCGACATTTATATCGCATTTGTGGACGAGGAACTCTTCATATATTTGTGGTCGAACAAATTATAGTTGGTTTCTGTAGAAAATGCCCTAAAGTGGTAAAAAATGTGTATGGATTATGAAAGTTATTTCATATGTTTCAGAATAACACACCGTATTAGCGTAACGTAACGTTCCATCAGTGGAGATTACTGGTGGGGAGAGTTACGGCAGCATATGTTGTTTGTTGTTGTTGTTTAAGATTCGCTACTTGGAACAAAAAGTTCCAAATAGCACGGGCTATGGTGAGCCCGTAGTAGACTTACCTGGCACAGGAGAGGGGCTGTAACTTCGGCAGCAGATGGGTTCTCTGCGGTTTTATAGCATTGCTAGTGTGGCCAAGAGTGTACGTACCTGACCTGGCCTGTGGTCAGGTTTTTGCGTTAAATAAATTGAAAAATTACTTCGCTTGTCAAGCATTTAACATAACTTTATTCAGAGCTGCATGACCAATTTCTGAGAACCATCTCATCAATATTATTTACTCAAGTGAACAGTAATTCTTAGAAAGCTGGACATTGGGATGAAACGGGGGAAAGAAATAGTGCCTAACCACTTGGGCTGGAAAACGGTCTCGCTTTCTTGCAGGTTGGCGTTCAATCCCCGACCGTCCAAGTGGTTGGGCACCATTCCTTTCCCCCATTCCATCCCAAACCCTTATTTGAAATTCCTCCCAAGTGGAATTACCAGAAGACTACCAGTTACTTTTATGTTGTCATCCAGCTGATGCAGTCCACAATTACAACAAATACGTTTAATCAGACACTGCTAATTCTGACTATTTGTGAGACATCTGAAGGTCACTTGGAGGAGAAATTGTGCTTATTGAGTGAGTGGAGGTCAGAGCGTGGATAACCACCGCCCTCTTTCTCATTCATCCAAGTCTCTGTCTCTCTCTCTCTCTCTCTCTCTCTCTCTCTCTCTCTCTCTCTCTCTCTCTCTCTCTCTCTCTCTCTCTCTCTCTCTCTCTCTCTCTCTCTCTCTCTCTCTCTCTCTCTCTCTCTCTCTCTCTCTCTCTCACACTCTTACACTGCGTGCTTATGCCTTATATCTATATACTATCTCTCCCTCATATTTTGCTCTTACCCTGCTTATATTTCCTTCTTCCTTTCTTTCTATCATCTTATTCATTATCCCTCCTAGCCCTTCTGCATCATTCTATCCTTTTTTTCCCATCCACCGTCGATCCATCACTCCTTCCTTCCTTCCTCTTCGTTCACCATCCCTACACTAGCCGCCCGTGTTGCACCCTCAGGGGGACTCCTTCATGTTCGACTTTCCCCTCATGCAGACGATGGTAATTCCCAGAGAGAGGAAAGTTGTCTTGGAGGGCGATGAAGGTCGGGCCGGCGGTGCGCAACAGGAGATAACGGGAGATGACGTTAGTGATTGACTTAGGTGCGCGAGTACTCACTTAGATGTACTCGCATACATTAACTTGACGGTTTGCTTCAATCATTCCTAAAGCACCCCCGCCCCGCCTGTCTGCCGTCAGTTGTTTAATGCGAAGACTCCATTCACCTCGGTTTTTCTTGATGTGTTTACATTTAATACTGATAACTGAGTCAGTATCGTCAACTTCCTCCTGTAATTCATTACGTTTTTATACCCCTTGTATGCTAAACACAGTAATTACTTTGTGGAGGGGTTCCGGGATCAAAGTCCTTGCGGCCCGGTCACTGACCAGGCCACTTAGTTTGTAGTCTAGTTTGGTCTGCTCACTTTGAATTGTGTGTGTTTGTGTGTGTTGTGTGTGTGTGTGTGTGTGTGTGTGTGTGTGTGTGTGTGTGTGTGTGTGTGTGTGTGTGTGTGTGTGTGTGTGTGTGTGTGTGTGTGTGTGTGTGCTTGTGGGTGGGTGTGTGGTTACTGCTCGGGAATAGTAATTAAGATGATATATGTCAGTGGGTGCGGCAGCAGTTAAGGTGACTCCTGTAGCTCCAGATATTAGAAATGTACAAATATATATATATATATATATATATATATATATATATATATATATATATATATATATATATATATATATATATATATATATATATATATATATATATATATAATATAAGAATAGTTTTGGTTGCAGCCATTCTTGTAGGCATAATTTATGAAATATGACCAAAAGGGTGCGTGAGATCAACGATTCTAGCATGAATCTTCTCCATACCTGAAGAATCTTTTCCACCCTTTTCGTTGAAGCCGTCTCAAACATCTACGGACACGAGGGACGTACAACTCGTGAGATTGCAATGCATGTACTCAGTTGAACAAGGTAAAGTGAGGAGGGTTGCATGTATTTCATAGTCAATGTCGGCAGCATCTGAAGGTGTGGTAAATGGAGAAAGTTCTCTGTCTCTTGATCTAGAAGTGAAAGGTTAGGTGTACCTAAGAAAAAAATGGAGGCTGGTGATTTGATTCGAGTGTTTGATATGTAGTGCCTCAGCTATATTAACCCTTCTGTTGTTGTTTATGCATAGATGTCTTGAAAGAGATATTATCTTACACGTATTTTGAGATCGTTGGAGCTGACAGTCTCCAAGTGGGGCAAGTAAAGGCATAGACGACAATCTTCTCTTAAAACAACTTATAGGTAACCGGTTAAACACCTTATAAGAAACAAATATTACACAATGCTGACAACCAAATGTTATACTATATGTCTTAATTAAGCAAAAATAACTGTAAGATCAGTCTTCAATCAAAATGAGTATCGAAGTTATTTCAAGGCGTTTCGCGTGGTGTCCGGAGAGTTGTTGATGAGTAAGTTGGCAGTCTTTTTGTTCTTGTAGTAAACTGTGAATGGTATCCTTTAGTTTGTATCGATAGAAGTCACTTTTCTATCAATGGTGTCTTTCAGGACTCTTCCCTAAGTTTCGTGACCCGTTTAAAAACTGGAAAACGGGACAAAGATGCTTACCGAACTTTCAGAAAAAAAAACACATTTCGGCGTTCACCAGTAATAATCCCCTCTCGTACCATCTCATTCCACGATCATATAAGTTAACTACACATTCCCCTCGACCGTATAAGGCCATAAGCCTCCACCAACACCATCTCTGTACTTCAAGATAAATTCTGCAGACTGAAGGTAAGGGAATTATCAGGGGAAAGCGCCAAGCCATTACGACTATATAACACTTGGGAAGGGGTCAGGATAAGGATTTGGGATGGGAAGGGAAGGGAAGGGAAGGAATGGTGTCCAACCACTTGGACGGTCGGGGATTGAGTGCCGACCTGCATGAAACGATATCGTCCAGCCCAAGTGGGTTGGCTCAGTTTCTGCAGACTGAGATAGTGGCTACCAATATTTTACTCCCTGTACGCCCCTCATCCCTCAGTGCTCTTCCCTATTCACCTTCAAGCTCTGCTCTAGGTAGGTTATTTCCGGTGTAGTTTGGTAAAATATGTCTTTTCTTTGTAATTAAAAAATTATTGTTTACAACATTGTGTGTAAATTTTGAAGGCCTTTCACCATTCTGAACATCACATTTTTTCGTTGAGTTTTATTCAGAAAAACAAACATTATAGAGTAAATTATAGTTAACAATTACTGCTGTCGT